>PVJI01003211.1:0-128335 GCA_004026765.1 Micronycteris hirsuta
TGGGAGGGCTGGGAGGAGGCTGTTTTCCTAGGCAGGGATGTCGCCCTTCAGAAGAGGTTTTTCTTAAAAGGAAAAAAGGTTGAACAAAAGAATCCTTTGGCCTTAAGGAGAGGGATTTTTTTTTAGTTTATTGATTTTAGAGAGAAAGAATGGGGGAACCATTGATTTGTTGTCCTACTTACTCCTGTATCCTTTGTTTGATTTTTACATGTGCCCTGAGTAGGGATTGAACCTGCGACCTTGGCGTATATCAGGGTGATAGTCTAACCAACTGAGCTACCCAGTCAGGGTAAAGGGAGGGTTTTCAAACTAGTAAGAAGCCCAGGACAATCCAACCCCTTTGAGCTACTTACCTGAGCCACTTCTGCCTTGGTTAGGCAGACTGCGGGAACGGGCCTGGTTGGATTCCTTCTCAGCCAGAACTGACCTGTCCTTTCCTGGGACTCATCCCAGGCCACAGCCCTGCCCGTCGTCCTCCTGTACCTGGGAGGGACACAGCCCAGGTCCCTGCCTTTTTTAAGCTGCCATCCATATGTTTGCTTCTCATTTCTCCTTTGTTTTCTTCGCAGCTTGCCCTTTCCTAACTTTACAAGTAAATCCAAGAGACCCTTTTTATTTAAAGGGTGCTCCTGTTGATCGGTCATGGGAAGCAAAGCTAAAAACCCCATCCATAGGAAGGACCAGAGCTGCTGGACTTCCAAAGGAATTTTCTCCCTGTCTGCGTAGCCCCAACTCTGTCCTTTTCAAAGCATGCAGCGGCCTCTCTGGTGAGAACAGGTGTTAAGCATCTATTTTGGGTCAGGCTCTGTGCTCATTGAGACTTTGCATTCACTGTCCTATTTAATTACAACAGGCCACCAAGAGTATACATTCCCATTTTAACCAATGAGGAAACTGAGGCTCAGAGGATTAGATGACTAGTTCAGGCTCCGAAGGTTCTCAAGCTGCCCACCCAGGGTGCGAGCCCAGAGCTCTGTCTGCCTTCAAAGCTTTCCTTTTCACTGGAGTAGCTTCAGGCTCCACACAGCTTGCTGGGCCATTTATTCATTTTAGCTACACATGCGCCCTAGGAGTACTGTGGTGGCCAAAAGTTACAGCTCAGTGTCAGGCTGATCCATCTGGGTCCTTGTTGCACCCCTGAGCAGCTGTGTGACTCACCCTGAGCCTCAGGAGTTCTCATCTGCAACCGGGGGTAACAATCAAACCTTCCTCACAAGGTGGTTGTGGGGACTAAGCATCTCAGCACCATGCCTGTACCTGTCACTGCTCAGCCAAAGGGAGCGGTTCTCGTCCTTTACGGATGTCAGCCTGGCGAAGTGGCTTCTTAGCGAGGAAGGCCTTTCCTGCCTGAGGTCCCACTCCCCTGCTGGAGGGTTCCCAGGCTCCGGAAGCCCAGCCCTCTGGCCCCATCCCTCCTTGCCAGCAACACCCACCAGCCAGTGGCCAAGCTGGCCTTCACCCTTGGCTGGAGCCAGGCTCATCGCACCCATCACTCACACGAGGCCATCTACAACATCTATTATGCTTGTGGTTTTTTCTTCAGTCTGTTTAAGGTGGTGACTTAACATTGATTGATTTTACTATGTTGAGCCATCCTTGCATTTCTGGGATAAATCCCAATTAGTCACAGTATATAATCTTTTTAATATGTCGTTGGATTGTATTTGCCTAGCATTTTGTGGAGGACTTCTGCATCTCTATTCATAAGGGGTATTAGTCTGTGGCTTTATTGTGGTTCTTTGCCTGGCTTGGCATTAGGGTAGTACAAGCCTCTGAGAATGAGTTAGGAAGTATTCCTTTCTCTTCTATTTTTTGGACATTCGAGAAGGATTGGTATTAATTCTTCTCTAAACATTTGGTAGAATTCACCAGTTAAGTCGTCGGGGCCTGAACTTTTCTTTGTGGATAGTTTTTAAATTACTAATTTAACCCTGGCTGGTGTAGCTCAGTGAATTGAGCGCGGGCTGTGAACCAAAGGGTCGCCGGTTCAATTCCCAGTCAGGGCACATGCCTGGGTTACAGGCCAGGTCCCCAGTGGGGGCCATGTGAGGGGCAACCACACATTGCTGTTTCTCTCCCTTTCTTTCTCCCTCCCTTCCCTTCTGTCTAAAAATAAATAAATAAAATCTTTAAAAAAAAATAAATCACTAATTTAACCTCTATTTTTGGTAGGTCTGTTCAGATTTTCTGTTTCAGCTTGAGTCAGTTTCAGTAGCTTGTGGCTTTTTAGGAATTTGTTGATGCGTGAAGTGTTCTATAGATGTCTGCTAGGTCTCAGTGATATGAACTATTAAAATTAAAAACTAGTTTTCTTCTGCCCTGGCTGGTGTAGCTCAGTGGATTGAGCGCAGGCTGCGAACCAAAGGGTCGCCAGTTCGATTCCCAGTCAGGGCACATGCCTGGGTTGCAGGCCAGGTCCCCAGTGGGGGCCATGTGAGAGGCAACCATACATTGCTGTTTCTCCCCCTCTCTTTCTCCCTCCCTTCCCTTCTGTCTAAAAATAAATAAATAAAATCTTAAAAGAAAAACAACTAGTTTTCTTCTTAGCTGCAATGTTTACTAATATAAATATAATTCATTTAATATACTGAATGAATTTTCTATTATTGTATATTCAAGGCATTTTCCTTTTTTTCCAAAATAGAAACAAGGTTTAAATGAACGTATTTTGTTCACTTTAATATTCCTATACAGACCTATTAATTTTGGGTACATTCCTGAAAGTGGCATACTTTGATTAGAGTAACTAGCTTTTAAGATTTTTGATACACTCATTAAATTGCCTTGCAGGAAGATTTTGTCAATTTTCATTCCAACCATTAATTTCTCTGTGTACCCACTAGGGGTGGGTAAAATCGCTCCTTTGGATCCTCTGCTAGATGCACTCAAGCCACTGCAGACATTTGCATTGTTGCTGCCCAGCATCCACTCCTTTTTCTCCTGGTAACGGCACCTCTAATTTCCTTTGAAAACTGTGCCTCCTAAACTCTCAGGTCACTTTGAGGGGCCTGACATAATACCCCAGCTGCAGGAATGGGCGAGTGCCCTCTGCCTGGCTCATCAGTGTCCCGTGCACACCCAGCCACAGAGATTGGCTCAGGGAGGAGCATGTGACCTTAGCAGACCAATGAGAATCAACCCCTGGACTTTTCCCAGAATACTAGACAGAGTTCTTTTTTTCCCCCAGAGTTTGCTAGACTGGTGTGAGGTAAGCCTGAAGCTTCTGGAGACCACATGGAGAGGTCCTGCCTGAGGATGAAGCCTGCACCGAAGAAAGCAGCCGAGAGATGGAGAAATGAGTGACAGCATGTTGTAGAACGTCGCCCAGATCTAGCTATATCTGAAGCAGCTCAACCTTTTTGACTCCTTGGTTATGTAAACTAATATATTTATTATTTTTTTTATTTTATTTATTTATTGTTAGAGAGAGGAGAAGGGAGGGAGACAGAGAAGGAGAGAAACAGCAATGTATGGTTGCCTCTCACATGGCCCTCACTGGGGACCTGGCCCGCAACCCAGGCATGTGCCCTGACCGGGAATCGAACCAGGACCGTCTGGTTCCCAGCCCGCGCTCAATCCACTGAGCTACACCAGCCAGGGCTATTATTATTATTATTAACAACTATCAGTAGCAGTATTTTACTTAAACTAGTTTAACTGTTTTGACTACCTGTAACAGAAGTAACGCTGCTGATTATGAAAACCTCCAATGCATGCCCTCAGGAGCTGCTGGGTCAGAAGTCTCTGGGACACCACTTGGAGCTATCAGTGCTGCTCTCTAGGAGAGTGCCTGCACTCCTCCCTCAGGCCCTCGGCGGGACTACTCTGTCCGCCACCTCTGACATTAGACAGAACTGTATGAATCGCTTTGGCCAAGGAAATGTTGCTGTTAGAGAGCTTTATCATTTCCAGATAGAGGTTTTTTCTCCTTATTTTATTTTATCTTATCTTATTCTTTGCTTGTTTATTATTCTCTTTCCTAGGTAGAAGTTTTAAGAGCCACATTCCCTCTCCCTTGCCTCAGTCAACTTAGAAGCCTGGGTCTAGGTGGATCCCCTATTAGCTAGAGTCCCTGAGTGACCACCATGGATAGCTCAGGGAGGAGACTCCTGCCAACCCATGATGGACACACAGCATGAATAAGAAAGATGCTTTCTTTGTGTTAGGGCATTGAGATGTAGTTGTTTATTATCACAGGCAGAACCTAACCTATCCTCTGTAAAACAATCTCCTTGGGGAAAAAAATGAAGGATGTTTTTCATTAACTCAGCCATATCTGCTAAGCTAACAGCTAGCTAGCAGGAAGGGTGCAGCCCAAAGCGGTCATATTGTCTGTGTCCTCCAGGCCTGACATCTGACAAGCAATATCTTAGCAAGTTGGTTTTATTGGTTTTTCTTAAGGCTTGTTATCCTTCCAGAGAGAGGGAGGATGATTTGGTTTGGCAGATGGTTAGTCAGTCCTAGTTGGTGTCTGGCAAACTAATCCCGACAGCACTGGGAGCATGTCCACTTTGGGCAAAAGGAGAGGGGCAGCGAGGTGCGATCCTTCTGTCCCGCCTGTGCCACTTGGGGCCACCACGAGAGTGATCTCACCAAGGAGGGCTGGGGCTTTTGGCGTTCCAGATATCATCCGCATCTGGTTTGGGGGCGATCATCTGTTACGTCCTGGGAAAAGACAGAGGCAGGAGGGTGGCAGAGTAAGAAAGAGCCTGGACTCTGTGGTCAGACAGGCCTGAATTTAAATCCAGGCTCCACTTCTTCCTGGTTCTAGGACTTTGGACAAAGTCCACTTCTCTGAACCTGTTTCCTCAACTGAAAAACGCAGGTTCCACAGTGGGCTTTTGTTAGACTGTGTACATAAAATATGTAGTACACATGAAAGGGTGGCCATGATGGTGTCAAAGCGGACGGCCCAGGTTCTAGTCTAGACGAGTCCCTTCTTCCGTGGACACTGGCTGAGTCAGTGACCCATAAGAGCACTTACAGCTCTTAACACCTAGCATACCTTCCCTCCGATTTCAAAACTAAGTAGATGTTGGCTTTCTAAGTAAAAGTCACTGAGGGCAATTTAAAAAAATCAGATTCTTAATCAATACCCATTTGACCCGTATTTGTTTACAGAACAAATTGGAAAGTGTAGCCATGCTACTAATTGGCTATTTGGCCTTAGGCTCTTGCCTCTCTGGCCTCAGTTTCCTCATCTATATAATGAAGAGATTGGACTGAATGATGTTCTGGTCCCTATTTTTTTGACTAGTTACTCTCTGTCTAGTATAATACACAGGGGCCTTTGTGTTTTTTCCTCGACCCCTATCTTCCACTCTAGGTCTTAGGTTATGGTATTTACCTTTGCATTTTTAATCATATGTAATCTTTTATCAATTTTTTAAAAATATTTTTTAGGCCCTGGCTGGTGTGGCGCAGTGGATTGAGCGTGGCCTGGTTCGATTCCCGGTCGGGGCACGTGCTTGGGTTGCGGGCCAGGTCCCCATGAGGGCCATGTGAGAGGCAACCATGCATTGCTGTTTCTCTCCCTCTCTTTCTCCCTCCCTTCCTCTCTCTCTAAAAATAAATAAAAATAAAATCTTAAAAAAAATATATATATATATATATATTTTAGCCTGGCTAGTGTAGTTCAGTGGATTGGGTGTGGTCTGCGAACCAAAGGGTCGCCGGTTAGATTCCCAGTCAGGGCACATACCTGGGTTGTAGGCCAGGTCCCCAGAGGGGTCCATGTGAGAGGCAGCCACACATTGATGTTTCTCTCCCTCTCTTTCTCTTTTCCTTCCCCTCTCTTTAAAAATAAATAAATTTTAAAAATATTTTAATATATATTTTATTGATTATGCTATTACAGTTGTCCCATTTTTCCCCTTTATTCCCCTCTGCCCTGCACCCTACCCCCCACCATTCCTGCCTTTTAGTTTTTGTCCATGGGTCATACACATAAGTTCTTTGGCTTCTACATCTCCTATGCTATTCTTAACCTCCCCCTGTCTGTTTTCTAGCTACCATTTATGCTACTTATTCTCTGTATCTTTTCCCCCTTTCTCCCTCTCCCATTTCCCTATTGATATCCCTCCATGTCTTATATAAATCCCTTTAACATTTCATATAATAAAGGCTGGGCGATGATGAACTCCTTGAGCTTGACCTTATCCGGGAAGCACTTTATCTGCCCTTCCATTCTAAATGAAAGTTTTGCTGGATAGAGTAATCTTGGATGTAGGTCCTTGCCTTTCATGATTTTTTAGTTCTTTCCAGCCCCTTCTTGCCTGAAAGGTGTCTTTTGAGAAATCAGCTGGCAGTCTTATGGGAATTCCTTTGTAGGTAACTGTCTCCTTTTCTCTTGCTGCTTCTAAGATTCTCTCCTTATTTTCAATCTTGTGTAATGTAATTATGATGTGCATTGGTGTGTTCCTCTTTGGGTCCAACTTCTTTGGGACTCTCTGAGCTTCCTGGACTTCCTGGAAGTCTATTTCCTTCACCAGATTGGGGAAGTTCTCGTTCATTATTTGTTCAAATAAGTTTTCAATTTGTTGCTCTTCCTCTTCTCCTTCTGGCACCCCTATAATTTGGATATTAGAATGTTTAAAGATGTCCTGCAGGTTCCTAAGACTCTCTTCATTTTTTTGAATTCTTGTTTCTCCATTCTTTTCTGGTTGAACATTTTTTTCTTCCTTCTGGTCCACACTGTTGATCTGAGTCCCATTTTCCTTCCCATCACTATTGGTTCCCTGTATATTTCCCCTCATTTCTCTTAGCGCATTCTTCATTTTTTCATCTAATTTGCTACCAAATCCAACCAACCCTGTGAGCATCCTGATTACCAGTGTTTTGAACTGTGCATGTGATAGGTTGGCTATCTCTTCGTGGCTTAGTTGTATTTTTTCTGGAGTTTTTTTTTTTTTTTTAAGATTTTTTTTTTTTTAATTTACTTTCAGAGAGAGGAGAAGGGAGGGAGAAAGAGCAATGTACGGTTGCCTCTCACATGGCCCTCACTGGGGATCCGGCCCGCAACCCAGGCATGTGCCCCAACTGGGAATCGAACCGGGACCCTCTGGTTCCCAGCCTGCGCTCAATCCACTGAGCCACACCAGCCGGGCTTTTTCTGGAGTTTTCATCTCCTATTTCATTTGGGCCATTTTTTCCCATCAGGCACCTGTTACTATAAAGGGGAGGAGCCTTAGGTGTTCACCAGGGTGGGGTAACCCACATCATTGCGTTGTTATGCTGACTGGGGGTGGAGCCTGAGAGGGAACAATGGCGCTTGCTCTGCTCTCTGCTGGCTTTCAGTCACTTTCTGCGCTACCCACAAGCAAAGTGGGCCCTTCTGTGCTGATTCCCAGGTGGGTGGGCTTGTGCACATTCTAAGTCCCTGTGGGTCTCTACAACGAACTCCTCTGTGAGGCTGGGAGTTTCTCCCACTGCGACCTCAACCCCCACAGTGTTTTCAATTGGTGGTTTGAGGTTTTATTTCCCCAAGATGGAGCCGTAGGCTGCTCGGTCTACTCCGCTCTCCAGCTTTCTCTCCCAGTTTATCTGCGTGCAAATGAGGGGCAAACGGGGGACCGCCCGGTCCACCAGTCTCGGCCCCGCTGGGTCGGGGTCAGCTGGCCGCAGGTTTTGCTGGGTGCGCCAGTCGTGGGTCTCTCCCAGCAGCTGCAGGGTTGCCCATACCGCTTCACAAACCACTGTCTTGCTGCGCATTCTCCACCCGGCTCTGCCCCGCTAACTGGTCTAGATGAACATGTCCTCTTTAACTCCTTCCTTGTTGGACTTCCATACAGTTCGATTTTCTGTCAGTTCTGGTTGTTTTTTGTTTTTAAATTGTTATTTTCTCTCTTTTGGTTGTGCAGGGAGGCACAGTATGTCTACCTACGCCTCCATCTTGACCAGGAGTCCCTGATATATCAATTTTTTAAAAAAAACTTTTGAAATAAGTTTTAACTTCCTGAAAAGTTGCAAATATAGTACTAATAGAGAGTTCCTGGATAACCTCACTCACCTCCTTCTAATGTTAACAACTTACATGATCATGGTACATTTGTCAAACTAAGAGATTAATGTTGGTACGTTATTATTTTTTAAAGATTTTATTTATTTTTAGAGGGGGGAAGGGAGAGAAAAAAAGGAAGAGAGAGACATCAATATGCGATAGAAACACTGATTGGCTGTCTCTCGAACACTCCCTGCTGGGGACCTGGCCGGCAAGCCAGGCACGTGCCCTGGCTGGGAATTGAACTGGCAACCTTTTTGGTCTGTAGGCCGGTGCTCAATCCACTGAGCCACACTAGCCAGGGTTGTACATTATTATTAAGTGAACTGCAGACTTTATCTGGTTCAGTAGTTTCTCCCCTAGGAATCCAGTCCAGGATACTACATTGCATTGAGTCATAACGCCTCCTTAGTCTCCCCCAGTCTGATAGTTTCTCAGCCTTGCCTTTGCTTCATCAGTTTTAAGCACTCTCTCCAGACTAGTATGAGAGATGAGTGGTTTTGACTAATTACACATTCCACTTTCTTTCTCCAACTTGCCCATATATTTATCTTACTTTTGAGTGTAATCTATATTCTTGCTTTTGTTATTATGTAAATTTCACCATTAATTGTTGAATTGACTAGTGTATCAATCGTATTTATACTTCCTCTTATATATAATATTTTGTTTGTCCTGGAGTTAATAATTGCTTTCCTTTCATTATTTGTTTTGTTTTCTTTGAAATTTACTAACCATTCCCACACTCTCCAATAGTTCAGTAAGTCTTTCAATTCAATTTTATACATGGTGGATAGAATTTATCAGTTTAATTTTCATTCCCGGAGCTCCCCTTCTCCTCCCACATCCACTCCAATAGCATAGCTATTGTCCTTCAATGCCTTTCTGTCATCGTCCTGGAGTTTCTCTTCTCGTCTCTTCTTTGTAGTAGTCCCTGTTTTCTATATTCCTAGGGGTTTTGGTGGGGGTTTTGGGGGGGTTGTTATGTCCTCTTTATGTTGGAGCATGTCCTCTAGTAATTTTCAGATAAAGGACCTGTGGGAATTAAGTTTCTGAGACGTTGTATGCTTTAAATTTTCCTTTTTCTACCCTCATACTTATTATATTAATATAGACTTCTAGGCCATTTCCACCATTGCTGTTGAGAACTTCGAGATCATTCTGGTTCTTTATTATCCTGTTGGTTTTTTCTTCCTCTGGAAGATTTTTTTCTCTCTCTGTATTTCTGGGTTCTGAAATTTCAGGTCCAGTTTATGTAATTCAGATGGGCTGACTCCACCTTTGGACCTAAAATTTGACATGTGACCTAGCAGGTCCAGTTCATATGTTCCATTAATTTCAGGATGGGCTCATGACCCAAGTGTCTAGTAACACTGAGTCCTCAGACTTAGGTTGAACTGGTGAGGACAGATTCTCTCTCTCCCTGATTTGTACCTGGAAGGGTACTAGCCCATAGTTACTTAGGATCTCCATGAAAAAAAGGCTTTATGAGAGAGAAGCTGTATTAGTTATCTATTTCTGCGTTACAAATTACCCCCAAATTGAGCAGCTTGAAAGAACAAACATCTATCACCGAGGCACAGCTTAGCTGGGTGCTTCTTCCATGAGGTTCTCACAAGGCTGCATTAGGTTGTTGTCTGGGGCTGCCGCCTCACCTGAAGGCTCAGCCAGGCAGGACCTGTGCCACGCTCACTCACGTGGCTGTGGGCAGGATTCAGTTTCTTGTTGAAATGAGGGCTGCCATTCCTCACCAGCTGTTGACCAGAGGCCTCCTTCATTTCCCCGCCATATGGGCCTCTCCTTTGAGCAGCTTACAACATGGAAGCTGGCTTCCATCAGAACAAGCGAGGGAGTAAGCAAAAACAAGCAAAACAGAAGCCAGAATCTTTTGGTAGCCTACTCTTAGAAATGATGTCCCCTTGCTTTGCTATATTCTAGTCACTAGAAGTAAGTCACTAGGTCAGGCTCACGTTCAAGGGGGGGAGATTGAAAAATCACGAATAACAGGAAGTGGGGGGAACATTGGGAGCTATTTCAGAGGCTGCCTACCACAGAAGCCAATGTTGACAAAAGCAGAGCTCAGGGACTAGGCATAATCAAGTCCTAATGACTTCATTTCAGCCCGTGAATCAAGCTGGGCCTATACTTGAACCATCCTCGAGTGTTACAGGTAGGCCAGCTCCTAAACAAAACACCACAGACTGGGTGGCTTAGGCAAAAGAAATTAATTTTCTCACAATTCCGGAAGCCACAAGCCCAAGATCAGGTGCCACCAGTATTGCTTTCTGGTGAGACCTCTTTCTGGCTTGTAGATGGCTGCCTTCTTACTGTGTCCTCACCTGGCCTCTTACCTGTACATGCAGAGACAGAGCTCTGGCGTCTCTTCCTCTTTGTATAAGGGAACCAGTCCTATTGGATCAGGGCTCCACCCTGATGACCTCACTTAACTTTAATTACCTCCCTAAAGACCTTATCTCCAAATATAGTCACTCAGGGATTAGGATTAAAATGTAGGTATTTGGAGTAAAGGAAGGACACAGTGCAATCCATAATAGTGTTTAAGCCAATAGGTTATAGGTTACGTCATCTGCAATACCCTAAAATGTGCTAAAGTGGCTGTCCAAACCCTAGGGAGGGCAATTTATCCTCATTTGCCCAGGACTTTCCTAGTTTTAGCACTGGAAGCCCAACGTCCTGGAAACAATTCCATCCTCTACAAATTGGGACAGGTGTGACCCTACGTAGCAGCAGTCCTTTGGTGGCCAAAATTAAACCAACAGAACACCAAAACAACTTGCTCAGGATTCTGTGGCATGTTACTACAGAAAACAGGGACTCCAGAGTCAAGTTCCAGGTTTAAATTCTGGGTGACTCCGAGCAACTCACCTCATCGGTTTTCTCACCATTAAAATAAGCGTCAGAATAGCTACCTTGAAAAATTCCCATGTGGATTGGAGAACATTTATGTAAAAACATGGCTGTAAATGGTAGTCATTATTGTTATAAACAATTTGGGGAGCCCACGCATGACTTTTTTCAGACAAGACACGTGGGGGTTCCCGAGGTCCCAGATCCCAATTTTGATACTATAGCTAAGTGCCAGGGCTCGGAGGGGGGGGATGTCTGATTTCCCTAGGAAAGAGCTGCTCAGAAAATTAATGCTTAGGTTTCCATAGAGTTTGCAGACATGTTTGGTAACTTGAAGAGAGAATTAAAACCATTTCTAAAACAGCACGTAAGGACCTCCTTGTTTAAATGTGACACCCTAAACTGGCTTGGCACTCTTTCTTTAAAAAATTCAGACCTGTGAGATGACAATGGTTGCTGAAGGCGAGGTGTGGGCCGTGAGCTGAGATGACCCTGGGCAGAACTTCGAGGAGCACTTGGCCTGTTCTCTGGACAGCACCCCTTGGTTTCTAACATAGTGACCGTTTCCTTCAGTCACTTTGAGACTCAGAACTCTTCTGGTTGCAAATGACAAAGCTGTGCTCCCCATGTGCTTTGGCAGAAAAGGGACTTTTCTGGCTCAAAGAATGGGCATGGAAAGGTGCAGCAGAATCAGGGACCTGAAATCTGCCATGACTCACCAGGTGTCTTATCTGTTTACTTATCTTATCCTCTCTCACAGACCAGCTTTTCCACGAGGCTGGAAAAGTGGCAGCCCACAGCTGTGATTCCCTATCCCCTCCCTACTGCCCACTTTCCACAACCAGAAGACTGCCAACCACTCTCACAGGTCCCAAGTTTAAAATCCCAGGAAAGGACTTTCACTGGCTCAGCTGGGGTCAGGTGGCCATCCTTGGACCAATCACCAGTGACCGGTGGTATAGAGCCATCAGAGAATATGGGGGGTCTGAGAACCTCCTGGTTCAGTCAGGGAAAGAAGCAATTCCCGGGAGAGGTGCTAACGGAAAAGGGTTAATGGCAGTCCCAAAGTTGGAAACCACACCAAAATTGAACAGGAAAGACCCCACATAAATCCACAAGAACACAGCTTCGGAAGCGTGTCTGGAGAAGCATGTTGGAGTCCTGGTAAGGGACTATTGACAAACTGTTCCCAGTAGTGGGGACTGCAGTCTTCACTTCAGTTGAGCCAGCTACAGACAGTCCCTCATGCAGAGGCTCACTCCTTACAACAGAGGACAGACTCTAGAACTAGACTGTTCAATGTCTTTAGAACCTCACCTGTTCCCCAACTTCAGCATGCATTAGAATCAAGCCAGAGTTCGTCCTTCCCAGGCTTGCTTCTCAGATTCCCATGCAATGGTCTAGGGTAGAATCAAGCCGTTTTATAAGGCTCCCAGATGATGCTGATGTAGGTGACCCATGGACCATGCTAAGAAACCATGCACCCAACCATCTGTCTACAAGATCATAAAAATTAAGCATTTGGCACACTGCCTGGCACATGGTTTGTGCTCAGGAAATAATACAAGAGGGGCCATGGAACTGGTCCCTATATGCTTGCTCAGTGCTGTGTAGTCTTGTGACATCTAGACCTCCCCTGGCCTTGTCCCCTGGGGGACGAGAATAAATAATAGCAGCATTTTCATTTCATAAGCACTTTGTTTTATTGCACAGAAGCAATTGAAAGTGGACTCCAGTGGAAAAGTGCGCCCTGGCGTAATTCAGTGGCGACCAGCCCGACCCACTCCAGCTCTTGCAGGATGGAGAGCTCTGGGCAAGGGCCTGACCACTCCTTTGGAAAACAGAAGGCATTCGGGAATAGGTTAAGACATCTCAAGCATAACGTGTTTCTAACGGCTCATTCATTATTGCGGTCATCTGTCAGTTGCACATACAGGAAATAAATGCACTTACTGGGAAAGGAGGGGGGCAGTTTTTACAGTCAAGTGCTTACATGTGGCATTCGGCACAGATCACATTCTGCTACATAAGCTGTCATAACATAATGGTCTGTCGCCTGGAGAGGGTTTGGGACATGGCGGGTAGGGTGGGGAGCGCCCCTCCTTGCTAACATATTGCTAACAGAAATCCCTGTTTGGTGAAGGAGAGCCCCGTCGTCTAAGCGGAGTTTCTTATATAAAGAAAAGGTTGGGGGGGGGATGAAAATGTGGGATGCCAACCCTTGAGCTCCCAGACCCTCCTGAGTTTCTTTGGCTGCTCTAGATGTTCCTTTCTCCCTACCTTACTTCTCCCCCTTGGGGGCCTTGTCTTCTGCGGCCTTCTCCGGAGGCCGGCTGTCCTTCTGGTCTGTGCTAGAAGACTTCTCAGCCTTTTCTGTCTGGGCCTTGCCAGGTGTGGGGGCCTGCTTGCTGGGCTCTTCCTTAGCCTGGGCCTCTGCTTTGGGTTTCTCCTCAGGCTTCTTGGCCTCTGTGGCTTTCTCCTCCTTGGCATCTTTTTTCTCAGGTGCTGCTGGCGTCTCTTCCTTCTTTGGCTTTTCTGGCTCCTTCTCTGCGGCTTTGCTGGGTTCTTTGGCCTTGGCATCCTCTTTCTTGTCCACCTCAGTCTTCTCTTTGGGTTTGGCCTCATCCTTCTCCTTGGCAGGTGCCTCCTTCTCGGGAGTCACTGCTTTTTTCTCATCTTCTGCTTCTTCCTTCTTGGCTTCAACTTTGGGCTCCTTGGGCTTCTCCGCAGCAGGTCCCTTCTTCTCCTGGACCTCAGGCTTTGGAGTCTCCTTCTTGGGCGCCTCGTCTTTCTTGCTGTCCTTCTTCTCCTCAGCTTTTGGCGTGGCTGGAGCTTTGTCTTCCTCTGCCTTCTTTGCGGGCTCTTTGACTTTCACCTCCTGGGGTTTCTCTTCTTCCTTCGTGGGGGATTTCACCTCTTCCTTCTTTGAGACCTCCTTCTCAGGAGCCTTGGCCTTCTCTGGGGACTTGACCTCCTCCTTGCTAGGGCTTTTGGCCTTTTCAGGTGATTTGATGTCTGCAGGGGACCTTACTTCCTCCTTCACTGGGGTCTTGGCTTCTGGGGACTTCACATCAAGAGTCTTGGCCTTCTCAGGCGACTTGGCTTCTTCCTTCACCGGGGACTTGGCCTTTTCAGGGGACTTGACCTCAGCTGGTGATTTTGCTTCTTCCTTGACCGGGGACTTGGCTTTCTCTGGGGATTTGACCTCCTCTGGGGACTTGCCTTCCTCCTTCACCGGGGACTTGGCCTTTTCAGGGGACTTGACCTCAGCTGGTGACTTTGCTTCTTCCTTAACTGGGGACTTGGCCTTCTCGGGGGACTTCGCCTCAGCTGGAGATTTTGCTTCTTTCATGGGGGACTTGGCCTTGGCTGGGGACTTGGCCTCAGCTGGGGACTTGGCCTCTTCCTTCTCTGGGGACTTGGCCTCCTTCTCTGGGGATGCAGCCTCTTCTGCCGGGGGAGACTTTGCTGCTTCTTCTCCCCCTTCTGCTTCCTCCTCTTCTCCCCCTTCCTCCTCCTTGGCCTCTTTCTCCTCTTCTTCAGTCACTTCTTCAGTGACTTGTATCTCCTCTGTCTGTTCCTCCACAATCACAGTTTCCTTCTCTGACTTTTCTACCACCTTGATTTTCTCTTCGCTTTTGACCTTTATGTGAGTGGATGTGGAAGGGATTTTAGGGAGTCCTTCTGGAAGGGAAAAGGGACTTGGGCCAAAGCCAATCCGACACTCTTCACCCTCTAGGAGTTTTCTGTGGAAAAGACAATGGAACACATTGCTATTAACTCAGAGCAGACGGATGACTTTCGGGTCTTCCTGGTTTCCTCTGAAGGTCCGCAGTGCCCATGACAGGGGCTTCGGCAGAGGAAAGAACATGAACGGTGGGCACTTTAAGAATGGAGAAAGTCACTTAGCAAATCATTCCAGGAACCCCCCAGAACCCTCACCCCATTGGCACTGTTCTGTTTAATGCAGCTAACTAAGGCTGCAACTTATGAGATAAAACAACTTCTTTTTCCTTGAAAAATTGTCCTTAAGAGAGAGTGCTTACATTAATAAAATTTACATTTATTGTCCCACAACTAAAATGTTATTCAAGAGCCCTGACCGGTGTAGCTCAGTTGGGTGAGCATTGTCCCGCAAAGTGAAAGGTCACCGGTTCGATCCCCAGTCAGCACACCTGCCTGGGTTGCAGGCCGGGTCCCTGGTTGGGGGCCTGTGAAAAGCAACTGGTCGATGTTTCTCTCTCTCTTTCCCCCTCCCTTCCCCTCTTTCTAAAAATAAATAGATAAATAAAATTCTTTTTAAAATAAATAAATAAGTAAATAAGATGTTATCCAAGAAAATGTTGAGGGCCTGAGCAAAAAAATTTACACTTATAAGTTTGGGTTTAAGAGGTCTAAGCATGTTCCCATTTGAATTCCAAGGGTCTCCTGTCACCATGCGTTCTCATCCTCTAGGTTTTGGGAACAGGATGATGGCGACAGTGTTCGCTCTTTGCTACTCACTAGATACGTGACTTTGACCAAGTCACTCAAACTCTTTAAGCCCCAGTTTCCTTGTTGGTAAAAAAAAAAAAAAAAAAAGTCATAAGAGCCCCTATCTCACCTATCTCAGAGGGTTGTTTCAATGAAATGATGAATAAAAGGGGCCTGGAGTTGCCGGCCTCGGAGTAAGTATGGGGTCACCTCCACAGACCAGTGCTTTGCAAGTTTAATGACATCGGAATCACCCAGGAATTCCATTAAGATGCAGATTCTGATTCGGTAGGTCTGGGAGGGGGGAGCTGAGAGTACATCTTTCTAAAAAGCTCATGGTGATGCTGATGGTGCTGGTTCACGAACCAGGCATTGAATAGTAGGACTACAGCCCAGGGTCAAGAGGTGGGAAGTGAAGGGTCAGCAGACAGCAGCAGGGACAGGTCCTCATGGGGTCAGCTCTGCTCCTTAGCAGGAAACCGCTAAGCTGGGAGTTCTCATGGCTACCACAACTGAGGAATCTCTCTGTGAGCCCAGTGGCACCTGCATTCCCTGAATTAGCTCATGGACAGGCTTAGCGCCTCCCAACAACCCATGGCACGGTTACTGTGTTTTGTTGTTGTTATTGTTTAGTGTTAAGAATTTTTAGAAGAGTTTATTTGAGCCAAACTGACGGCACGCTGGGCAGCAAGATTTCACATGTTCCTTATGTAGGTTCTCTTATTATCGCTCCCATTTTATTTCCCCGGGAACAAATGCTCGGAGAGTCAGGAAATGGTAAGAGAGAAAGTCGTCAAGGCCCCTGACCACTCAAAGACCTCTTTTCCCTCCAAAGCAAAGCTGGCTGAATTTGGGGAAGGGGTGAGGAACTTGAGCCCTCTAAGTCACTGTCAGAATGAAAACAAGTCACTCTCAAGAGTTTTGTCTCTTGACCCTGGCTGACGTGGCCCAGTGGACTGGGTGCGGGCCTGTGAACGGAGAGGTCGCCGGTTCCACTCCCAGTCTGGGTCAGGCCTGGGTTGGGGGCCAGGTCCCCAGCTTGGGGCATGTAAAAGGCAACCAACTGGTGTATCTTGTACATATCGATGTGTCTCTCCTTTAAAAAAGATCTTTGAAAAAAAAAAAAAAAGATTTTTGTTTCTCGGAAAGCAGAATGGTGGCTGCCAGGGCTGGGAGAATGGAGGAAAGGAGAGTGGGGAGTTATTGTTTAATGAACACAAAGTTTCAGTTTGAGATGATGAAAAAGTTCTGGAGGGGGATGGTGGGGATGGTTGCATACCAGCGTAAATGCACTTAATGCCTTGGAACTGTGTATTCAAAAATGATTAAATTGGCAAATTTGATGTTGCATATATTTTACCACAATAAAAAAGTTCATCTGGATCTCCAAGGCAGGCAGGCTGCCTCACAGGGGCGGCTTGAAGCCCAAGGCTTAGCTCCCCGTAAGAATACAGGGGCTCCCCACCACCCGGAAGGCCCCCTGGCCCACCTCACCTGTAAGCAGCAATCTCAATGTCCAGAGCCATCTTGACGTTGAGCAAGTCCTGATACTCCCGGAGCTGGGCTGCCATCTCCCACTTGGTGTTCCTTAGCTCAGCGTCCAGCTGCTGGATAGCGTCCTGAGGAGGAGAGGTCGCGTACATGTCAAGGGCCAGCCAGCGCCCAGCCCTCAGCACCAAGGAAGCTGGGGGGATGGCGGGGCTGGGGGTGCAACCCAAAGCAGTCCTGTCCAGCGTGCAGCCGGAACCAACCCCCCCCCCCCCGTCAAAGCTGTGGGGGCCTCCTTCATGGACATGGAAACCATGTGCAGCAAAAATTCAGTTACGTATATAACTTCAGCCTGGGAAATGGTCTGGAATGAAACACACCAGATTCTAATGATGGTTATAGCTGGTTAGTAAGATGATAGTTGAATTTTTACAGATCTCTTGAGCTTAGAAAATGCTCAGTGGGAGCTCAGTGCTTGTTTGCTTTGACTCCCTACTGGTTCCCTGATTCTCCAAAGTGCCTGCCACATAGTGAGGGCTCGGGAAGCATCTGTTATGGACAGCTGAGACAATATACAGAAGCACAGGAGCTAAGTGAGTTGAAGCTTCTTCCCTGTTCCCAGGCCCATGTAACCACCGCTGAAAGTAAACCATATGGCCCTGATCAGTGTGACCCAGTTGGTCGGGTGTCATCCCACAAAGAGAAACATCGCTGGTTCGATTCCTGGTCAGGGTACATGCCTCGGTTGCAGGGGTGCTTCCTGGTTGGGGTGTGTGTGAGAGGCCACCGATCGATGTTTCTCTCTCTCTTTCTCCTTCCCTTCCCCTCTCTCTAAAAATAAATAATCTTTTTAAATAAATAAATAAACAAATTAATTAATTACATAAAGTAAACCATTATGACTGATTTTCATTGCCTCCTTTTTGTTTTCTTCATTTTCTAACTTTTCTATCATTGCCACATATTATTTGCATAATAAATTTTTTTAAGTGATGTTTTTGCTCTGGCCAGGGGGCTCAGTTGGTTGGAGCATCATCCAGAAGGTTGTGGGTTTGATTCCTGAGGGTGCATACCTAGGTTGCAAGTTTGATCCCCAGTCAGGGATTGATTGATATCTCTCTTTCTCTCTCTCTGTCTCCCTTTCATCCCTCTAAAATCAATGAACATATCCTTGAGTGAGGATAAAAAAATTATTTTTTTTTAAAGATTTTATTTTTATTTATTTTTAGAGAGAGGAGAAGGGAGGGAGAAAGAGAGGGAGAGAAACAGCAATGTATGGTTGCCTCTCACATGGCCCTCACGGGGACCTGGCCTGCAACCCAGGCATGTGCCCTGACTGGGAATCGAACCGGGACTGCCTGGTTCCCAGCCCGCGCTCAATCCACTGAGCTACACCAGCCAGGGCGAGGATAAAAAATTTAAAAAAATTTAAAGTGATGTTTTCTTTTGCAGTTGTCTTTAATGGGGATTCTGCCAAGGCCTTCCCCAGGTTAGTTAAACTCAGACACTGGTTACTATTTGCCAAATATCCTTACTGTGATCAAATCCTGCTACCAGCATTCACACTCATAACCCTCCCCCCACCTTTAATCCTCACCCAAGGACATTTTTTTCATTGCTTTCAGAAAGAGAGGAAGGGAGAGAGAGAAAAACATCAGCTGGCCACTTTTTCGTACTTTCCCGACCGGGAATTGAACCCATGACCCTTCAGTCTATGGGCCAATGCTCCAACTAACTGAACCACACCAGCCAGGGCCACACTCATCTCTTAAAAAGTTTGTCCATCTCCTTAACCTTCACAGCTCTGCTCAGCAGGCATTTTTTTCTCCCTTCTTTCTTTCTCATTGAAGGAATTCAGATTCAGAGACACAGATCAATTTCCTGGGATCTCATACCTAGGAAGACATACTGGTATGTCAGGTATGTTTGACTCCAAAGCATAGCCTTGACCACTACAACCCTGCTCAGAGAAGGACAGTGATTTGTCCAGGACCACCCAACCAGGTGAGGCAGTCTGGCTCTCCGCCCCTCTCCTGCCCACCTGGTAGGATGCAATGTCAGCCTGATGACGCTCCTCCAGCTCAGAGCGCTGCCTCTCCAGTGAGTCCTTGGTGCTTTTGAGTGCCTCCAGCTCTGTGGTCCTGGCCTGCAGCTGGCGCCGGTACTCAGTTATCTCCTCCTGTGCTGAGCGCATGGCGTCTGTGTTCACCTTGGCTGCCTCTGACAGTCGGTCCAGCCTCACTGGGGGAGAAGGGAATAGGGCGAGGTTAGACACACCTGCATATGTGTCCCAATGCCCAGATCCAGAAGATGACACACATGGATTGAGGACCTACTGGGTGTTGGGTGTCATCTTGGATGCTTAACTCACCCTATCTGGTATTATAGGCAAATGACTACTGCCCAAGGCCACCCAGCTAGTGAGTGGCAGAGCTGGGATTCAAATCTAGAGTCTATCTGGCTCCAAAGATTAGACCATCTCCCCAACTCAGGATCCAGAAACCCTACAGGGCAGAGGAAGCCCCCATTTCTGGTCCTAATGCCTGGTTCAGCTCCCCAGCAAGGACTGGCAGTACTAGGGGTTCAGATGTGAAACCTGGCTTAACTCTGAACTTGTGGCTCAGAGTTTAACTATGAACTTGTGTTGAACAAGTTCATGAGCCTTTGCCCTTTGAAGGCATGAGGGTGCTGTAAGCCACCATATCGCCATAGTCCCCTCCTTGCAGGTTTCTGCTGTGCAGAGAGCCCAAGGTCACTGCAGAGCCTGGGGCCTGTGTGCCAGCTCCTCTGGCCGCACATTCTGGCACTGGAGCCCCTGAGCCAATGGCAGCCACACCTGGCCCCTGCCAGCAAAGGGCTGCAGCTTCCCAGACCTTCCGGGGCCAGTGGAGGTCTAGAAACTAGTCTATATCACCTGAAAGTGAACATCCTGAATCCTGAGATAGTGACAAGCAGGGCCTGCGTTAGGGGTGTGGGAGGAAGAAGGGAAGCCAGCTGGATGGGTGGGATGGACTGCCTGTACCAAGGGCAAAGCCCAAAATAACAGAGGGGTTTGCTCTGGGAGGAACCTTGCTGCAGAGACAGGGGAGGGGACAGTCCTGTCACTGCAGAGGAGTTGGGGGTTGGGGGGCAACCGGGAAAAGCTGTACATCCAAATCCCAGCTTTCCTGGCTTTCCCTACTAGTGCTGGCAAAGACTGAGAAACCATCCCTATGGGTGATGGTGTACCCACTGTGGCTCACAGGCTGTTTAGAAACCACTGGAATACCTGCACCCTCTCCCAAGAACAATACACAAAGTTTTACAGTTGGACGGGGAAGGTGGAATCATGGAGCTTTCCAGGGTAAGAAGCCCACTCCCATATTTCAACCCAAATAGAAATGAAAACCAGAAAGGAAAAGTGTTGATCAAGGTCACCCTGCAGCTGCTGGGAAAAGCTCCAGAGCTGCTGCAGCTGCAATCTAGCTGACTCAGGGTGGAGGGAGGCAGACTTGGGAGGCTCCCTCCTAGTGCTCCCAGTTTCCCAGGGCCAGAAGAGGGGCCATTAAAGGGCTCACCGGCCATGTCAGTCTCTGGTTGTAGCGATGGTCCCCCCCTGCGGAGAAAGGATGTGAGAATGCCGCACCTCTCTCCTAAGTAGTGGGGAGGAGCCTGATAAGGCTCAGAAGAATGGAGTCCCCTGCCGGTGCGCAGGAAATGGGGACGGTCTGCAATGTTGGGCATGGAAGGCGGGTTACTTTGTAGGGCAAAGAGTCTCCAGAGCCTGTGATCAGAAGCCAGCATTGCTTCAGAAGTATAGAGGGAATCTGTGGAAAGGGGCCTCGGTGTAGGGTTACCTAACTATGGTGGGGGAGACCAGAGGGGTCCCAGAATTAAAGAACAAACATAAGGACCCTAGAGAAGGGCAGCCAAAGGTGAAGCCAGAGTTGTGGAGGGTGGGGGTGGGTCGGTCCCACATGAGACCCAGAGAGAAATCATTACTCAACTAAGGATTATGCACTTTGCATGGGGAAGCTGAGGAGCACACTCTCCAGTCCTGCCACCTCCACGCAGAGTCCACCAGCATCCCCTGGCGTCACGCCACCCTGCCCCTCACTGCCGGACCAGCAGGGGGCGCCCTGTCCTCCCCACCGCCGCGAGTTTGCGAACCTCGGAACCACTCCTCGGACTGCAACGTGCTTTGCACCGCGTGGCCCTCGAGCTGCGCGCGGATCTCGCGCAGAGCCGACGTCACGTCGCACTTGAGGGCGTCCCGCGAGTCGGCCTGTGCCTGTGCCTGAGCGGCACTGCAGCCCTGGATCTGGCTGAGCAGCTCCCCCACCTCTTCCTGGTGGTGGCGCCGCAGGTAGCCGCACTCCTCCTGGAGGGCTTGCGCCTTCTTCTGCAGCTCCACGCGCGCCGCCTCGGCCTCCTGCGCAAAGCGCGCGAGCGCGCGCGCAGCCGCCTCGGCCTCCTCGCGCTGCCGGGCCTCGTCATCCAGGCGCTGGCGCACGTGCGCGATGTCCTCGAGCAGGTGCTCCTGCTCCAAGCGCAGCTGGCCGCGCGCTGCGCCCAGGCGCAGCACGACGCCGCGCATCTCGCGCACCTCGCGCTCGTACAGCTCGCCCATGGCAGCGCGGCCCGCCTGCTGTTGCCGCAGCGCCGCTGCCTCGCCCTCCAGGCTGCGATTGTGAGCCTCCAGCTGCCGCACCTTGTCGATATAGCCCGCGAAGCGATCGTTCAGCACCTGCAGCTGCTCCTTCTCGCTGCGCGCTGCCACCGCGGCCACCATGCTGCCCTCCGGTCCGTTGCTCAGTGTGTCTAGCGAGTCGGTGCTGGAGGCGACTGCCGCGCCGCGGAAACGGCTCGGCGAGGCCGACACGGAGCTCACCGTCGTCCGCGTCCACGAGTGGAAACCACTCGACGAGCCGGCGGCAGAGCGCGCTCCGCCCGCGCCGCCCTTTCGAGCCAGAGCGTAGTGCAGGCTGCCACCTCCGTGCAGCGACGCGAACGGGGTTCCCAGCAGAGCGTCGGCGCCGCTGAAGCTCATCATGGCTGGAGCAGGTGCGGCCGCTGGTGGAGTGGGAGCTTGGGGCCGGGACGGGGCGGCTGGCACTGCGGCAGCAACGGGACGCCTTTTATATAGCAGCCAGGCCGAGTCCAGCCCCTCGGCAGTTGGGGGGGGCGGGGGAGGCGGGCCCCGCCCGCCTCCTCCCCTGCTGCCCCGGGGCTGGCCGGCTCAGCCGCAGTGAGAGGGGCGGGGCAGGGGGGACCTAGGAGTGGAGGGGAATCCACGAGGCGTCAGAAGAGACCCCACCCCCGCCTCGAGGTCAGATTAGAGGGTAGAGGACTCCCAGAGTGGGCCAGCGGGGACCCCTGGAGGCGAATCGGAAGACCCTGCTACTGAGTTCTGAATAAGAGAAAGGGACCGAAACAGGGAGAGGACAAGGAGAGCTGCTGAGAACAGGGGCAGAGTGCCTTAGGGATGGAGCGGTGGAAGACTCTGTAGTCGGTAGGATGAGGGGATTGCTGCATGAAATGGGGGCACAAGATTTTCCTGATAGTTAAAGAGGCCCTCAGGGTAGGTGGTGCAGAGTGTCTGCAGCCGCCCCGGAATAGGGGAGGGAGCAAGGTAATCCTGAATGGAGGCATGGCGGGTACTATGGAGGGCAGAGATAGAAGACCTCTGAATGGAGTTTCAGACTCCCAGAGTGGACCGGATGCGAATTGGGGAGATGGGGCTAGCTGGAGGGGCTGCCAGGAGAGGGCTCAAGAAGCTCTGCAGTGGCTCCAGAACAAGGGAAGGGACCCGGAGAACTTCAAGGCTACCCTTAATTGGGGGAGAGAGGGAGCCCAGAAGGGGGGGCACAGTGGTCTAGATAGGTTAGGAGGTGGGGGACCCTGCAGCTGGCCCCAGCAAGAAGGCAGTTAAGGAGGCAGTTAAGGAGGCAGAGGGTCCCTGCGTGGATAGGAGGGACCTGGGCTGAGTGTGAGGGTCAGAAAACCCAAAGAGCAGGTGCTCCTGGGGACTGGACATGAAATTGGGAGAGATGGCCCCTGTATGGGGTGGGAGGAGGTGCCGGGTGTGCTAGTAGTCATTCATGCCAGGTTTTTTCCCACCGGAATCAACTCCACGATTTGCAGTGAAATGACCTTGGACAAGTTGTGTCTTCCCCCCACCCACCCCAGTTTTCTCATCTGTACGTGAAGGGGGCCTTGCCCTGAGACAGACTGCAACTTAAGCCCCCTAGCACGCCAAGCAGCTTCAGCTTGGTGGGGCAGAGTGCTCTGGCTGAACTGGGGGAGGGGAACCAACGTGCTGCCTCTGGACTTGACAGCAGCTTTCCCGCAGCGAGGAATCCTCCTTTCTGGCTTGCCCCCTCCCATTTCCTCAGTTCCAACTTGGCATCTCTGCCCCACCCCACAACAGATAAGTGGGTGTCCCGATAGGCATCTCTTCTCACCCCCAGGGAAGTGATGGGATGCTTTAAGGGTACCAAAGTCCTTCCACGAGCCCTATTGGAGGGTCAGGGATAAAAAGGAAGGGGTCCTTGAGCTTTGGGGGGTCCCTGCAACTGCTGGGGTTGTTTGACTTTTTCTCTGTCTTGGCTAATTTCAGATGCTTTGGGGGTGGGGGCAGAGCTGCAGATGGCGCTTCAGCACTGCTCCTTGTCAGGGAGAAAGGGGTTAACCTCTGCCTGTGTGCTGGGGGAGGGGTAGGAGGTAAGAGTATCCCCCTTGCCTACTGTTGTGCTGTGCAGATGGGGAACCGAGAAGGGGTGAGTGAAGGTTCTGGAGGGGTCAGGGGAGGGGGCAAAGGGAGCCAAGGACCCAGCCCCTCGACTTTCTGCTAGGGGTCCCGACCCCTGTTTCCTGTTAAGTTCACACACACACACACACACACACACACACACACACACACACACACACACCCTGGGCTCTCCTGCTCCTCCACTAGAAGGTGAAAGGACCCCCGGGGGATGACAGATGCTGGAAGGGTCCTAGAGAGTCTGTGTAGACTTTCCCTCCCAGTTCTCAGCCTCCCTCAGGCCGTTATCTCAACCCCCACTGCCTTTCCAATTTACACGGGTCTTCCTTCCGTGGGATCCCCAAGATGGGCACAGACTGATCCCTTAGAAAAGTCCTCTGCCAGTTCTTTTCTCTTTGCCCTCCACTGTATTCCCAGCTCCTTGGTTCTGAGCAGACTCTGAGTGATGGGGAAGCGATGGTGCTGTCCCTTTAACCACGTTTTACTGGAAGGAGAGTTCGCTGGGGAGGAGGCAAGAGGGGGAAGGGAGTTTCTGGTTTTGCATGGAGAAGCAGAACATGATGAAGCATTTTCCCCCTATTTAAAGATCCAGGCATGCTCTAGTTTGCAGGGGGCGGAGGAGCTGTTTTGCAGCTGGTGCTGGGAGGATGGAGGTGAGTGTCTGGTCTGAGGCTTCTGAGAATGGCACTTTGTGTGTGTGGGGGGGGTCTTATACAGGGTTCCCTTGCTTTCACATGGTTCCCCATTTACTTGTCATTCTGATTGTAATTTTACCATTAGAGCCTTGTTTCACTGGGTCTTTTAAGTCATCTGCATAATGCAAAGACATCCTCGGCATGTGGGAAGGCTGACAGGCAGCTTACAGCAAGGGGAAGCGTTGGGAGGGGCCAGGTAAAAGGGGGAGGGGCCAAGATGGATTCTGTCAAGTCCAGGGGGCCACAACCATGGCACAGCAGCTGTCTGTGGACTCCAAGCAAGAAGTCCCAAGCATGATGGGTGGCTGGAAAAGTGACATGAGGGTGGGAGCTCTCAGGTCACCCCCCCACAAGGCCCTTCAGGCTCACCTCCAAGAAGCCATTTCTGGCCTCCTTTACTCCCACATTTAGTTAATTATTCCCTCCCTGGTCCCCACTGCTAATCCAACACATCACACTTGCCACTCTGTGTTTTTATTACGTGAATAAATTCCATCAGTTCTCCTGCCAAACGTGTGGTCTAGAAGGGACTAAAAATGATTCTACCCTGAGTCTTTGATTTTTGAATCACTTTTACTTTCCTCCCTTCAATTATTACCATTTGGAAGTGATAGAACAACAAATCCACCCATCCATCTATCCATCCACCCATCCATCCATCCATCCTGTGTTTACTGAGCACCTGCTATGTCATAGGCACACAGTAAACATGGGTTACGGAACCTCAGGAAGCTCTAAAATTTCTCCCTGGGACAAGGATTCTTAAGTCCTTCCCCAATCCCAGTCCAGCATTTCCCAAGGCACCTGCTTCAGGATGATGATAAGTGTTCATCCAAAAAAGGAGAGAAACAGAGGGAGTTTCATGGCTAAGCAGGGCTCTTGGAGCCTGGACTAGGTGATAAACATTGGGAATCTACCAGAGGTGAGTGCAGTGTGCTGGGTTCCTCAAATTTGTTTGACCACAGGCTCTTTTTGCCTCCAAGTGTCTCCCACAGTGGCCCACACTGAAGGACCCACTCAGAATTGGTCCCCACCCCTGCTGTCCCTAGACTGCCATCTGGGCTTCTATAGACCCCAAGGGGAGTGCTCTTCAGCAATGGGGCTGCAGTTTGAAGGATAACGCAGCCCAGCCCTCTGTGAACACCAGCCAGGCATTGCTGTTTCTTCGTTCATTCCGAATCTACAGGGTTAGACCCTGTGGTGAGCACTGCAGTCTCTGAAGAATGAGACCCTAGTGACCGAGGATCCCACCCACGTATACAGCCACCACTTTCTCCTTGGTACCTTCTCAAGCCTGGTTCACTAGGTAAGGATCATTGTCCCTATTTTATTGATGAGTAAACTGAGGCCAGAGTGAGGATGTAAGTTGCCCATGTTGGCCGGTGGTGGGGTCTCAAATCATCCAGGTCTAACTGAGCTGTTGTTGGACACACGGGGTGGAACCCTATCTCTCCGACACAGTGGAGACCCTAGATGACCTAATGGCACAGGAATGAGAGACCCGCAGAGAGGAAGTAGGCAGCTGGCTGGGGTCGGGGTCTGGCCTCTGACAGGTTGCCCCATGCGGAGTTCCTGTGACCTGCGACCCAACGTCAGCTCTTCCTTTATGTGTGGGCTCCCTTCCAGGCCTGGCATCCTGTACTACTGTGTTACCTCTCTGGGGAGCAGCATGTGGCCACTGTTTTGGGGTGCATTTGCTAAGCTTACTCTCCGTAGAGCAAGTGTCTTTTTCTCCATAGAACTTGACCTTTTCTAACATGGCAGTTGTATCTTATTTTGTCTCCTCTCCTAAAAATGTAAGCTTCGTAAGGTCATGGATTCTTGTCTGTTTTATGCACTGCTGATTTACTCAGCCCTTGGAACAATGGCTGGCATACAGTAAGTGCTTAACAAGCAGTCGTTGAAGGACTGTGCAGCTCTGCCAGAGACGCGGAGGCTCACAAGGACATTTCAGCACCAGGCATGTGGACAGTTCCCCGCCTGCTGCGCCTTTCCGCGGAGACCACCTCAGGATGACTGGAAAGGTGGGCTTGAATGTGTGGCCTCCACCCTCAGGCTTGCAGCCTCCGAGCCCCAGCGGTGAAGTCGGTGACCTTCTCTGGGTCTCAAGCCCTGCCCACTCCGTTGCCTGCAAACTCGCCCCACACCTACTATTACCTTTTCCTCTTTTGAGTTCAGCAATTATTTTCTGTATCTATAAAGCACTGAGCATCTCTCTTCTTGTGTCTCTTCCCCTTTAATGTTCATCATGCCCCGTATTCTCTCTCTCTCCCTTCTTTGCCCCTCCTTTCTCCACTTTTTTCCCTTTCCCCTTCTCTCCCATCACATCCCTCCTTCTTTCCCTTCCAATTTCTCAGTCCTCCATGTCCTTTCTTCTCCTTCCTTCTTTGTTCTCCCCCTCCTTAGAAGTGTCCTATGTTTTCAGGACTTAAATCTGATTTGTAGTAAAGAGGAGGCAGCCTCTCTCCCCCTACTTCGTTTATGAAGCGAACAGCAAAAACTGAACTACGTGCAGTTTTGCATGAGCTCCTCCTGCTATGTCTACCCACAGTCTTAGCCACCAGGGGACCAGCCCATAGCTGAAGAAGCCCTGCAGCAGGTCTGCTTGCCCTCCTGCCCACTGCCTGCTGCCCTGGGAGGGCACCTGATAGGCAGCTGAATCCTGCCCCAGAAGTCAGGAGCTGGTGGATGGATTTACAGGTCTGCCCCATCTCCCCTACTCTAGTTTCCTCTGTGAGCAATTATGGACAAATGATTCTCGAGCTGTGGTTTGAGACCGGGAGTTAGACAGTTCATTGGTTTTTCCTACTGGACCAGTTCTAGCAACAGGGTGAGGCTTGCTGAGTTACACGTGCTCTAATGCTGTCGTGCTGTTACTGAGAGCAAGAGGCTAGGCAACGATAGGAGTAAAGGCTGTCATCTAAGGAGGGGAGAAGGTACCTCTGCTTTTATGCCTGGTTTCTGTTATCCCCACAATGATATGAAGTAAAACTACCCCTACCTCCTGGTTTGGGAAATAGAAGACCAGAGAAGCCCTGGCTTGTGTAGCTCAGTGGATTGAGCGCGGGCTGGGAACCAAGTGGTCCCAGTTCGATTCCCAGTCAGGGCACATGCCTGCCTTGCGGGCCAGGTCCCCGTGAGGGCCATATGAGAGGCAACAATACATTGCTGTTTCTCTCCCTCTCTTTCTCCCTCCCTTCCCCTCTCTGTCTCTAAAAATAAATAAAATCTTAAAAAAAAAAAAAAAGAAGACCAGAGAAGTTGGGTAACTTGCCCAAGGTTACACAGCTAGTAAGTGGTGGGGCTGGGATTCAAGCCCAGGTCTGATGGGCTCCGCAGCAGGTATGGTCAACTACAAGACTGTGCTACCACCTCTCATGTTCATAGGAAGGTCCTACTGGGTTCCCATAGGGCCACTGCCCAAGACGGGATCTCACACTCTCCCGGTTCCATCGCAGAGCTGGCAGGGACTTTGCTTTGGGGTTCCTTCTGGCCCCTTCGTGGAAGCAAGGGAGGTTGAGAACTGGCCTTGTCTTGGAGGGAGGAGACTTCCCAGATGATACAGTGAGGACATTGAAATGATGGCTGACTCATCTTTCTTGATGATCCGGCCTGGGAAGACAGATAAGTAGAAAGCAGTCACAAGTTATGACTGATGTTCACAGTGTAGAACTTGAGTCATCAAGAAGACTGTTTTGGCAATGATATTGCTCTGTGTGGTGAGCACCTGCCCGTGTGTGCTGACTGCCTACGTATGTGACGTCTGCAACACCTCCGCTAGGTCTGGAGGGTCATCCTCCAATACAGAGTAGGACATCATGGTCGGAGAAAGAAAGTGGCTGGCCAAGGTCACAGAACACGCTGTGCCTCCCACGCTCTTGCACTTTATAGTGTCCACACTGGCTCTCAGGAAAAAAGGGTTCCAATGGGGTTTCATCTCTTTATTCTGGAGAAGTCAATTCATAGTCCATTTTAGAATGATGCTATGCCAAAGTGTTTAAATGGGGGTGTTGGGACCTAAGGAGTGAACTGTCTGTTGGATAAAAATTCATTGCTGATGGTCAGCATTGGCAGGTAAACAAGGCATTACTGGCTTTTTGAAGAGGCCCCTGCCAGTGGGCACAACCCTGGGCTTGCTGGACACAGAGTTTGCCTTGCTCAGGGGAAGCTGCACCCTAGCCCACTGCTTTGTAGTCAAGCTGCTTGAGGACGCACAGCCTGGCAGCAGCCTGGCACCACCCAAAAGCAGCAAACACCAGCAAGGGGGAAAAGTGCCAGGGAAGTTTCTGAAACCTCTTCCTCGGCTCTGAGCCAGGCCCCGGCCATGGACAGACTGCTGGAGCCCAGGGCGGACATGGATTGGGGGCTCAGACGCACTTACCAGTGAAAGCTCCATTGGGCACCTGAACCACCTCCTGGCTTCCAGGGAGGTTAGTGGTGGAGGGAGGAGGAGACAGAGCTGACCTTGAGGTCTTTGCTGTCTTTTAGGGGGAATTAGTGGTGATAATGTGCTTTTTATTAATATTTAGATAACAATTCTGCCTCTGTGCTGGTCTCCAGTACAAATTCCTGGGTCCCCCAGAACTTCTGGTGGAGGGGCCTGGGGGTGTGCATTCTGAGCCAGTGCCCCTACAGCAGAACCGCCTTTCTGATCTGGCCTCAACCAACCTTCCAAGTTCACTGACTGAGCTCCTAACAACGTTAAGCGTTGTCTTTTACACACATTATCTCATTTAAATGTCACATCCACTCTAAGAGGCTTTGGTGAGCAAATTGAAGCCTGGAGAGGTTAAATTACTTGCCAAACACAAAACTTCACAGTCTGGCTCTAGAACGCCACCCCGTCCCACCTCCCTCTCTTTACTCACGACCTGACAGCTCCCAGGAACAAACTCCTCCCTCATCTCTCCAGTCTAAGCCTTCCTCGTCCTCCATGTCCTCTCCTTTCTGGTTCCTTTACCCTGTCCGTTACCTAAGTGCACATCCCAGGACTTAGGGGATGCATGTGCTGGAGTCTCTGGTGCCTCTGCCCTCTGACCCTTCCTAGACCAAGAGCCTGTGGGTGCAGGGAGTGGTGCTTGCACCTGGGAGCTCAGGATATGTGTGCAATGGGTAAACAAATGGTTGGTAACACTTGAGGCACAGACAGAAGGGCACAAGGGTGTTCTATCACGGTGACTCAGGAGGGACAGGGCTAGAGGGAATGGACATCTCTCTCTGCCCAAATTTCTTCTACCTTCCAGGCCCACCTCCATGAAATCCTCAATTCTACCATATTCTCTCGCACTCAGAGCTTCTTGTCTAAAACCCTTTTCTTGCTTTGACCAGCATGGCTTGGTTGGGTGTGATCCCGCAAAGCAGAAGGTCACCAGTTCAATTCCCAGTTGGGGCACATGCCTAGGGTGCAGGTTCGGTCCCTGATCAGGGTGCATGCCAGAGGCAACCAATCAATGCTTCTCTCTCACATCAGTGTCTCTTTCCTTCTTTTTCCCTTCCTTCCCATCTCTCTAAAATTAAAATAAAATAAAATAAAATAAAATAAAATAAAATCCTTTTCTCCACCCCAATATTCACACCTTCTCCCTTCACATAACTCCTCTTTATCCTTCAGCTATTTCATGTTATCACCTCCTTCAGGGACCTTTCCTTAACCCCCAAGGTTTTGATAGCTGCTTCCTTTGGGCTCCACAGCCCCCTGCCTTTCTTTTATTCTGGCCTGAATGCCATGTGCTAAAGGGCTGTTTGTCTCCTAACTGGACTTTGAGATCCACAAGGGCAGGAGCTGTCTCTTATTCAATGTTGCGTCCATAGGGCCTGGTACCAGAATATTGGCTCAGTGAAGTTTGTTGAATGAATAAATGCCAACTGGTAGTCACTTCCTATAAACTCTACTCCACTAGATACATCTACAGTAATCATAAGCCATTTGGGGCTGCATTTCACAAGCCACAGCCAAAGGAAGCCTGGCTAGAGGGCCCTTAGAAGCCATCAGTTGTGTAGATGGAGAAGCCGAGACCCAAGTGGTCGCTGGCAGGTCTAACTCTGGGCCAGGGCTTTCGCTGCAGCTCGCAGCTGCCTTGCCTCTGCTTCTGCGTCTGTAGCTGCTTGAGGGCAGGAGCCAAGATATAGGCATCTTTCCTGTCTGGACAGGGTGCTTTGCTCATTATCACAATCACCGCTGTTAACTGGGTACTTACAAGGGTGCAGGGCCCTTTATGTGTATTTTTCCCACAGTTTGCTATTCTCAGTTTACACTGGGAAAGAAAGTACAATTTATCCTTATTTACAGATGAACAAACTGAGGCAAGTTAAATAACTTGCAAGTTCCCGTCACAAACTTACCCGGGTCCAACTGAAGCCTCACAAAACTTAATCAAATCCATCTTCCAGAGAAAGAAAGGAGGCCCCGTAATACAGAACCTGTTTTCTCTGCTTCCGACCACTAGGCAGATTCTCTGGCTTGACAGCATCGCGCCCTCTGCAGGCGGCAGGTATGTCTGCATCCGTGTCAGCCCCGCCCCGCAGCTTCGGGAACACTAGGACATTCGGTCCGGCATCCTAGCATCGCCTGGCTCTCCACATTTCCAAAGACCCCAGCTCTGAGAAGTGGTGCTGCTGTCCGAGGCATCAGGGCAGAGGCATCCTTCGAGAACAGCAGAAAGGTGGCGGCGCATCCTTCGTCGTAAGTAATTTCCCTAAGACGCTGTCGGCACTCAGAGGGGAAGGGATCTTCCCTGGGGACCACGCACGAATGAGGACACCAGTGTATCAAACCCCGTGTCTGTATCCATGCATATGTGCGACTGAGGACCTCTTCCCCTGATCCCAGACCTCAGTTTCGGCGCCTGTAAAATGGGCACTCTTCCAGCACAATTCCACAGCTGCAAAAATTAGGATTTCGTCCAGCATTTTCAGAAATTCCGTTCCCCAGGCAGACGCTGAGGAATCAGAGCTATTCCTTCCCTTGCTGCATTAGCACTTCCAAGACTGGAGAGTCCTGGAGGTTGGGGACCAGCCCCTTCCTGGTGAACCAGGTGCCTTACAGCCTGCGATGGTGACCGACAAGAGGCATGGCCACGGAAGTAACAGATAACAGTAGTAGCTCAGATTTATTGAGCACTTACTATGTACCTGGCTTTGCATGAAGCCCATCACATGTGTTACTTCCACTTCACCCCAGGTAGGTACTATTCTTGCATCCCCTTTACTGATCAGGCATTGGAGGCTCAGAGTCACAGAGTAGTTACCAATCCAAGGTCACCCAGCTACCAAGTGGCCGAAGCTGTGGTTCACAATCTTACTCACAGTACCGTATTGAGAAACGTTTGATCTGGAAGGCAGATGGCAGAGAGGAAATGTGACCAGGATCTACCAGTATGCATGATACAGACCATGAGTTCAGCGCTCAGTATGTGCTGGGTGCTGACTTAAGGGCCGTGCATCATGCATACTCCTGACAGTGACCCTGTACTTCAGATTTTGTTATTTCCGCTTCACAGATGAGGCTCGGAGGTCACCTCAGATGTCCCAGGACACACTGCAGCTAGCAGCAAGCTGGAATTTTGGGGTCCACTGAGGATGCACTCTGCCCGCCTGTATTTCACTCTTAGGAAAACGCCACTCTTCGTGAATCTCAGCTTCCCCTTCAGTAAAAGGAGATGCTTGGTCTGGGAGGCCCTGGACATTGTTTCCTAAGCTCACATTCTTTGATTGACATAACGTCCTGAGTCCTGAGTTTGTTCCTAATCATCACTGACTAGGGCACATCTTGACCAAATGCCCTGCATCTCTGGGACTAAGCCCCACCCCCCAGTAAGATGTGGAGACTAGACAATATCAATTGCCAAGGCATCTTCCAGCTTTAATATTTTATGACTACAGATGAAGAAACAAGCCAAGGTTCAGCAAAATGTGCATCCCTGAGAAATTGGCAGGGATGTGATTCTTCTGTTTCACTCAGAATGTCCCTGGTATGATACTTCCGAGGAGCAGCTACCTTCAAATAGGAGGCTGTAACTACCCAGGTAGGCTACTCCCCTACTGGTTCAGAGCCCACCTCTGAGGTCAGACTGACCCAGGGCCAAATGCTAGCACGCCAGCAGGGCACCTCGGGCAAGTGACCTTTCCTTTCTGTGCCTCAGTTTCTCTGTCTATAAAATGGGGTACTGTGGTACCAACTTCATTGAGATTTGTTGAGAAAACTTAGGCAAGAAACCTAGAACCATTTCTGGCCTAGAAAACCTCAGTAAACACGGCTGTTGGCGATTGTGTCTGTAGCACCATTCTGAGTGCTAGGAGAGTTCCGGAGCCTTGGACGCTGCCAACCCTCTGCCCCCGGGACCAAGATGGAGTTAGGGGTAGGGAGGAGAGGCGGGCTCCCGCTGAGTGAGCAGCAAGACCCAGATGTGGGATGCATCACCCACCCCTGAGGCTACTGGCAGAGACTACCAGACTGGATGGCATTAACGGGCATTTCAGCACGCCCCTGGCTGGTGTCAGCTGCTGGGGAGCGGCAGCAGCCATGTGAGGACGGAGGGGCAGAGGACTGGAGTCTGGACTGCAGCATTACGTGCCAAGGGCCATACCTTGGTGTGGCCTCATGATTCAAGATGAGGCAACCGGAGTGCCTGCTGCGCTTCAGTCTTTCACGGAGTGCATTTCCAACCATTGTGTCCCTGGGACAGGGCTGTGCGGCCTTACTCCCGGGGCCTGTGGTTGAGCTGCAAGGGGGCCAGGAGCCCCCAGAACTGTGTGCAGGATTGTGTGGGTGATTCTCCAAGAGGCATAAAAACCCAAAATGACAAAAGAGTTCTAGATTTATGAGTCGGAAGCGCTGGTGCAAGGTCCTGTGATGCTAGTGGGTGGCAGTGGGGGATGCTGGGCGGTGGTCGAACTTCCCACCCCGCCCAGCCCCCATTTCTCTCTCCCCTCACTTCTTTCATCATCCATTCAGCAAACACTTCCTGAGACCTGTTCTAGGCCCAGGTCTGCAGTGGAAATGCAGTGATGAAGAAGATAGGGGCCCCAGCTGTCCTCGTCACCAATAAGGAGCCACCTTTATAAGGGCTGATGGAGGGACAAGTCTGGGGGCTGTGGGAGCAGCAAATTGGGGGAAAGTTGGGGAGTCAGCAGGTAAGTCCTGGCTCGGTGTGCCTGGCCTTGGGCAGATCACTGGCCTGGCTGAGCCTCAGTTTCCTCTTTTTCCCCATGGGCCTAATGGTACCACTTTCAGGATAGGATGGGATGGAGGTGATGAGGGCTTCCCTTCTGGAATAAGCCAGGGGGAAGAGCACTCTTGTGACAGTCGGGTATCTGGCCCTGGTCCCCACTCTGCCTGGTCTTATCTGGGTGACTCCAGACACTTCCCCAGGGCCTTAGTTTCCCACTCATACAGAGAGGGCACCAGGCTGCCGGGGCCTTGATGGGCAAATGCACGTGGGCAGTGGAAGTGCCAAGGCAGGTGAGCAATCAAGGAGAGCCTCCCAAAGAAGGTGGCAGAGCTGAGGCCCAAAGGATTGAGAGCAGAGAACTGGGTGGAGTCCTCGGCCTGGGGTTTCCTTGGCAGGACCACTAGGTGTGATGGAGGAATTTGGAGGTGGGACCCTGGGTTCAGGTAAAAGGGAGGGGGAGGAGTGGGGTAGTTACTGAGCTCCAAGGCCCACTAACTCCTGGAGTTACAACAAAGAGCAAAGCTTCTGGGGTTAGGCAGGCCTGGGTTTCAATCCTACCCATCACTGCCGCAGAGAGGGCCCTTGGTAAGGTTTTAACTGTCTAAGCCTCAGTTACTTCTGTCTGGGAAATGGAAGTAATAGTGACACCCTATTCCTAAGTTTGACTCCATTTCTATGACATCCCCAGAACAAGAGCATCTATAGAGAAGGCCAATAAGTGGTTGCCTAGAGCCGGAGAGGTGAGGGGATTAAGGGAGGATAGTTACGGAGTACAGGATTTCTTTTGGAGGGGGGATGAAAATGTCCCAAAATCGATTGTGGTGATGGCTGCACAACTCTGAATACACTCGACTATTGAATCTTATACTTTAAATGGTTGAGTTGTATGGTATGTGAATTACATCTCAATGAACTGTTAGGAAAAGAGGCTGTTGAGAGAATTGGATGGGGCGCTGCCTGCTGGGCACATCATGAGTGCTCCGTAGATATTAGCTGTCACTGGCACCTTCTATTCCTGGCAGCGAGCCCAGCCCGCCCCCCACTCCACCCCAGAAGGCTGATAGGTTCTGGGAAGATGGGAAGAGGCCTGGCCTACCCCTGGCTGTGGGGCCCCAAACAAGGGACATAACCTCCCTGAGCCTCAGTTTTCTCATCTGTGAAATGGGGTCATTCTCCAGGCCTTGGCCACCTCTTGGGACAACATGAGGCTCAGATCACACCATGGGTTTTGCCAGATACAGACACGAGGTTGGATGTCTGTCTCCACTTCCGTGGTCGGGGGCGAGGGGTTGAGTGTTCCCCCTCTCTGCCCCAGGGAGCTGGCCTCACACATTCCCTCATCTTATGTACTGAGTGCACAGATTTCCGGGCAGAGGACAGAGCAGGGACCAAGACAGACAGAACCCCACCCGCCTGGAGCCCAGCATCTGGAGGAGGGGCACGCGTGGTTCCCAGGGCCGCGCAGGCTGTCATTCTGGGCTGTGGTGACCTCGTCTGTAACGCAGGGGGACCAGTGCCTCCCGTGTCGGGCTGAGCTGAGGCCCACAGTGAGTGGCCAGTGTCTAGGTATGTGACAAACGGGAACCCTTGTTGTCCTTATTGCTGTCATTAACATCATGATTGTCATGCATCAGGTGCTTCCTCAGCTGCCTTGTCACATGGTGAATTGCTCCGGGCTCCGTCTCTCCTGTCCCTGCCCCAGACCATTGACTCCCCCAGGACTGGATGCCCCCTCCTGGCACTGACCTTTTCAGGCCCGGCCCCAGGGCCTGACAAAATTTCTCCTCCGTGGAGTCAGGCCCTCTCTGCCCCTTTCTCCAGGCCCAGCCACTTAAGGCATGACCCCCACCCTGGGCCTGTGGGACTGACCAGGTAGGGAACTGGAGCCCCCTCTTGCCCTCTCCTTCAGCCTGGCTGCAGGGGAGGCCGCCAGGCCGCCCCCAGTGGGCCTTTCTGGGTCTTCTGCTCTCGCTGCGGCTGTAGCTGGAGTGCTCCGAGCCCAGCTCAGCATTTCCTCCCACGTTCCTGCCCCTGCAGAGCCGCAAGCCCGACTCGGGCCTCCGCCAGGGCCGCCTCTGCAGCATGCCCTGTCGCTGTGGTGGGCTGAGGGCACACGGTGGGGTGCGGTGGTGGGGGTGCTTCTCCTGTTGGGTGCTAGTCCTCGCTCCGTCCCTGCAGCTGCAGTGCCTGTGTGGTGGCTCCCTCAGGTCTCTCTCTAGCAAAACTGCCAGCAAACCACTCCTTCTTGCTCCTTTTTTCCCGGTTTCCATCTGCAGACAGGTTGTCTCAGACCAATCCATCTGGGCACCCGAGATGCTGGGACAAGATCCCATCCCATGGGTGGACTGGGCTGCCTGAACGTGTAACCAGAAAAGAGACTGGCATTCGGGCTGCCTGTCACTACCAAAACCCAATAAGCAATGACAGCAATTGAATCTTTATGGTGCTTTATTCAGGTGGCCAGCAATCTGAGAAGATGGTAGGTTCATACCCTAACAGACCATCCTGTCTTTTCTTTCTAGGCCAATGTTTTTATACCAGGGAATAAACAAGGTGTGGTGTGAGAGCTTTGAAGTTCAGGGGATTAGGTGAGCGACGCTGCAACATTCCTGTCCTGGGCAGTTAGCTGTTCCCAGGGGCGGGTGGTTGTCTGTCTCTCCCTGGAACAAAAAGGCCCAGATGCCTCTAGTTGTCCCCAGACAATACTCTTGAGCAGTGCCCTAGGAGGTCAGCTATTTTCCCAGGAGCCAGCTATTTTCCCTGGGCCTTATCTGTAGTTTCTGAAACAAAGGCTTTAACATATACATTACTTGCTAGGCTTATAACTTTTTACCTTAAACTGAAACTTTCCAACTCTTGAGTCCCCTATCCCACAGGCATATGGAATCTCTTTGGGCCTCAGTTTCCCATTTATGATTGATCTTGAAGATACCATCACTGAAATCCATGCTTCTGATTTCCATTACCACCCCAACCTTGACCCAGAATCTTTCACATCGGAACTGAGTCTCCTATGTGTCTGAACAGGACGCTTGGAAACCAGGCCAGGCAGACTGAAGAGAGCTGGAACAGGACAGGTGATGGAGGTGGCGCATAAGCCCAGCTTTGCAGCCCCGCAGCCATGGACAGGATTCTCCACTCCTCGCCGCATCCCCCAGGCCAGTCTGCACCTCCCTGAGCCTCAGTCTCCTCATCTATAAAATTGGGAGAATCAGCCCTGAGTTATTGGAGGTAGATCCCTATGGCACACTAACAGGTGACAATAAACAGGAGTTTCCCTTCCTCTTCAAAGCCCAGCCCAGCTGTCAAGTCCAGGCCCCTGCAGAAAGTGTCGAATGGCGGTCTGCAATGGGCATTTTGTGCTCGGGCTGGTTTGTGGGGTGGGGGTGGGGAATCACTGTGTCTCCAGGTGATTAATCTTTGGGATCCCAGCTCAGTGGTGAGCAGGAAGTGGGGAGGCCAGAGCCGGCCCTGGCCCTGCGGATCGGCAGGGGGGCACAGGATTGTCCAAGAGCTTGGCAGTGTGTTTGCTCCTCCGTTCATCCGCTCAGCGAATGTTTAGTCAACATTCTCTCCTCAAAGGCTGCTTGCTGCATGCAGGGGCATGTGGAGGGCAGCGCAGAACAGGGCCGTGTGGCAGCCCCTGTTCTCAGCACCTTACTTGAGTTAACTCACTTTTATTCTCACAACAGTATGGGGTAAACACTGTTGGCCTCATTTGGCACAGAGAAGTTAAATAACTTGCCAGAGGTCACACAGCTGATAAGTGGTAGAGCTGGAGCTGGAAACCAGGCAGTCTTCTAAGGTCTATGACAAAAGCCTTTTCTCAGCTTCCCGCTGCCCTCAGCACCAAGCCTCCTTCCTGCTTATCCTGGAACAACCCACTGGGTCTTACACCTGCAGCCTTTGCTCTTACCGCCTCCCCTGCCTGCCGCGCCTCTGCTGAACCCCGTTCTCCTCTGATTGACCAATCCCTTGTTATCTGGCAACATCTCCTCCAGGGAGGTTTATTTGGTGCCCTCCCCATCTCAGGCTGGGTGAGGCTTCTCTGCTGGCCTCTCAGCTCGTCTCCTCCATCTACCTCTTCCCTCTTGTTGCAAGCATCTGCTAATGGATCTGCCTCCCCCCGACTTCAAGCCTCTGGCCCTCCCCTGGGTGTTCCCTGTGCTGGGCACCATATGTGGTAGATACACAGATCACTGGGAAATGTTTAGAGACTAAATCTTGATTATGAATAATCTTGTAGAGAGCGGGCAAGTTTTAGTGTCACCGTTTCACAGAAGAGGAAACTGAGGCACGGAGAGGTGTCATCATCTGCCAAAGTCACAGAACTAGTGGTAACAGAGCTGGCATTTGATGGAATGGCCTCCATCTCAAGGATAAGATGATCCCAGAAGGTGACAGAGGGCTGTGACCTCTGTCAGGCAAATGGCTAATAATAATAATAATAATAATAATAAATAGCAATCCCATTTTAGGAACATTTCCCATGCATGCTTTCATTTATGCCTTACTCTTTCCCTATGAAGTAAGTGCTATGATGAATCCTATTTTGCAGCTGGGGAAATAGAGGCTCAGAGAGGTTAAGTGACTTGTTCAAGGTCACACAGCAATGATTTACCAAATCAGAGTTTTAAATTTTTTAATGATTTACTAATGGCTCAAAAGTCCAAAGGCTCAAAGGGTAGACAATGAAGTCTCCCTGCCCCTCCTTGTCCCCAGTCACCCAGGTTCTACCTTGGAAGTAATAAGGGTGATTCTTTTTTGTTTTTTGTTTTTTTTTTAATTTTTCAATTATAGCTGACATTAAAGATTGTGTTCATTTCAGGTGTCTAGCTAGAGTTAGACATTTATGTAACTTAGGAAGTGATCCCTCCGATAAGTGTAGTGCCCACCCGACACCACACACAGTCGTTATGATATTATTGACCTCACACCCAGGGAGATGCTTACGCATCCTTCGGAGCAGATGTGGGTGTTCACAGCAAACCTGGTGTGTGCTATTCACATCCAGGTTAAAACCCAGGCCTGTGAGATGCTCTGTCACCCACGGAGGCTCAGAACTCGACACCGAGTACCCACTGTGCCCCGGCAGAGATGCGGAACCAACAAAAGCTTCCATACTGCTACCCAGGACCCCTTCCCGCTGCCACTGTGCCACCCCAGCAGTTGGCGGAGCTGCCTGCCTGGCTGCAGCAGAGCCTGGGCCCTGGTCCAGGGCCCTGCCTTGTGATAGGGAAGTGCTGCGGCAGGCTGTGGGGGACCCCTTCAGCCCAGGCTGACACCCACTTTATTATCCCTCAAGTAGGCAGCCCAGTGCAGGGGAACAGCCCGTGCAAAGGCAGGGAGGCTGGAGTGAGCACAGAGGGCATGTGGGTGCAGGTCAGGGCGACCTGGTCTCTGGGGCCAAGAGATTGGGGTTTGAGTCCTGGCTCCACCCCCTCCTGCTGCGGCACCAGGTGAGTTGCCTTCCTAAGGAGTCTGTCTTTTCTCAGGACGATCGTGAGGACTGAGACAAAGTACCTGAAACTGCTTGGGGAACGTAGTAGGCCCCAGGCTGGTGGTTGTTGGATTGTTTTCATTAGAGAGTCTCCTGCTCTGGGCTTTTCCAAGCTTCCTTCTGATCCCTAAGAAGCAGGGGGGAAAGACCCTCAGCTCTGACTTCCCCTCCACACACAGAAGGAATTGAGTGTTAATAAGCATTAGATGGTAGTATTATTGCTGCTGTCGCCATTGTCACTCTCATTTGGTGCCCTGTCCTGTAGTGTTCTTTGGACCTCTCCACCAGCACTCCACTCCCAGGGGAGACACTCCCTGGGGAAGCCCAACTGCAGGAGTTTACCCCTAGTGGGGGGGCAGGACAACAGGGAATGTATGCCAGGTTTGAAGAGTGGGGGAGAGGGACCAACAGGAAGCTGGGCGGGGTACCCGACAGGGCACAGGGCTGGGGATCAGGTGTCCTGGCCTGCCTGAGCCCCAGTTTCCTCCTCTGCGAAAAGGGGTCATCTTCCCTCTCCCATTAACCTCATGGGGTTTGAGGTGCTCCGGTGGGGGGTACATGAAAGTATTTGCCACCTGCAAAGCCCAGGTCACAGGCAGGCAGCCCGCAAGCGGACGTGGCCAGCAGCCCAGCTGGGCGCTGCGGGGGTAGTAACAGAATTTCACGTAGAAATGGGTGGTGGTCTTGGCTGCACAACGTTGTGAGTGTAACTAATGCCACTGAATGGCACACTTAAAAATGGTTATGTTACAATATGTTTACCACAATAAAAAAAATATGGGGAAAAGAGAATTTGAATTAGTTTCTATATCAGTCACGAAAACAGCCTGTTTTTAGGGGGATCAATAGGGGAAATTTTGAAAGGCTAAACAGGAGGTGGTAGGGGAGTGGTTACCCAAGCTCATGACCTAGAACCATGGAGGAGGGGCTGTCTGGAGGGCACTAGTGCTTCATAGGAATGGGGAGAAATAACCAGACCTCTTCCCATGCCAGTCTCCATTGCCTCCCATTGGCTGAACTGCCAGTTGGCAAAGGGGCTTGGGAAATGTAGTTCATAGCAGTCAGCCCCCGCCCGCCACCCCCCACCCCTGCTCCCTCTCATCCTATCCCCTACCCCATAATGCCAAGCAGAGCAGGAGAAGGGCAGAGAATGGGTCTGAAATTACACAGCAGATGACCAGTAAAGTTGTCAACATTTGACAACAGGGTGATTTAGCATAAAACTCTGGATTCATAGCTTTTCCTGCAATGAATGCCCTTGGGCCTGCTATCCTGGCCCTGATCCTGAAGACTGGGGAGGAAAGCAAGACCAAGGCTTTGAGGTGGTAAGGCCCACCTCTGCCCATTCATGTTGGGACACTGGCCTTGAGGGGCCCCGCTGAGGAGCCCTGATAAGCCGACAGGACCCCCAGTGTTCTGACCAGCACCGGGCAACGCATGAGGGGACCCAAGGTGCTCCCGAGCAGGGATCAGAGGAGGCGAAGCCATGGAGACCTGGAGCCAGGCAGATCGAGCAGGCAGGGCCAGGGGGCTGGTGGGCCGGGGTTAGCCCCTAGAAGGAGCACATTGGGCACACGGGGCTGAGGAAACTTCCTGACACAGCTCCTGGAGACTCTCTGGTCCTGTGGGACAGGCTCTTTGTTTGTTAGTTTTTGTTTTAATTGTCTTCCTGAGGCCAACAGGCCTGTGTTCACACCAAGTCTTTCAGGAAAGTCCCACACGTAAACTCACGGAAGAGCTATCCTTGGAGGAGGAGGTTGGGACACCCGGAGTTTTCCTCTGAAATCCGGGAAGGGGGGACACTGAAGCGCCCAGGAGGGGTCTCAGACCTGCCCGAGGCTGTGCACAGCGTTCAAGGGGAGCTGTGCTTAGACCGCGGGCCTCCTGGCTCCCTGGAAGCAGAGGACACTGGCTCTGGAGTCCATCAGCGTGGGAAAAACCCTCACTTCAGCTCGGCAACCTCAGACAAGCCCCTTCACCTCTGTGAGGAGATGTCAGCACCTCCCTCGCAGGGTGTGAGGAGGGGTTGAGGGGCTTGCTTGTCAGGTGCCAGTGTAATGGCCAGGAGCGTGGTTGTCGTGGTTACCAAGGTGTTAGGCCCAGGGTTGTTGTGATGAACTGGGCTGCCTGCAGTCTGCTCCCCAAGATTGGGAGAATTCCCCATCTTCCCTCCTCCGCTCTTCCTGCCCCTGCCCGGGCCACACAGCCAGCAGGAATCTGTCCCCTGCAGGAGCGTGCAGGAAGAGCGTCTCCTTTTCTGATGAAACAGCAGTGAGGTGATGTCTGGGTTTTTTTTATCCCCGCTGCTGAACGGGTGCCAGATGCAGAGTCCAGGCTGGATCCCATTAGCTACATTTGTCCTTTGGGCTCCCGGACCTTTCAGGGGTCCAGCTGGAGCCCGGCAACTGGGAAGAAGTTGGCCAGGGCTAATGAGAACAGCTCCGAGACCTAGCACTTCCACAGGGTCCCCGAGAACCTGCCTCATTCAAGGATCTTTTCTTTAAAAAAACAAACAAAAAACCCTACCTCACATTATTGTCATTTTTTTCTTCTTATCGAAGTGAGGAAGGCTTTGAGGAATTACCACTCACCCCATTTGAGAGGGGAAACTGGGGCGCCCATGGGTCCCTGACGTTGCCCACAGTTATGTCAAGTCATGGTCTTAATCCTGTTAATCACTGTTGTGTGCACTTTGGAAGCCTGAGTCCTCATTACCATTCTGATCAATGGTCTGGAGACAGTGGTTAGTGGTAGTATTATGGGGTAATATTTTAAATTGGGGAAAAATCCCTAAAAGTAGCACAGACTTATTAAAAAAAATGTCTGAGGTTCACACGGTAGCTCCTGAAACCTCGCTCCACGGAGATAGGCTCTAGAACCATCGGAATTCCTCCTGATTTTTTTTTTTATCATTCTATTATAGTTGTCCCAATTTTCCCCCCATTGCTCTCCCCTGCCCTGCCCACCCACCCGCTCCCAGTCAATCCCCACGCTGTTGTCCATGCCCATGGGTCATTTCTACTTGTTCTTTAATCTCCTGATTTTTCTATACATTTACAAGTAAATGTTAATATTTGTATTTTAATAAGACTATCCTATACATTCCGTTTTGCAGCTTGCTTTTTGCAAATAACAGTAGCTCCTAAAATACAGAGGTTACTAACAAGGCAGAATCATGGCAGATCTGGTGGGAGTAGCAGCTGGTAAAGTTTTGTGCAGAATCCTGTGGGGGGTGTGTATTGAGGGACAGTGAGGAGGAATGTTATCAGACTCTGTGAAAAGATTCAGACGCAAGCCCCTTGTTTCTCAGATGGAGAAAGTGAGGCTGAGAAGGGAAGGGGCGGGTGAGTGGGGAGCCCCGCCCCTCAGGATGGCCTTGAAGGATGAGGGCAAGAATGCGGCAGTCGCCTGGCCCTGGGCCTCCTGCCCCGGACCTGAAGAGGAGCTGCACCCTGCAGAGCCAGAAGGAGGGTGAGGGAGCCGGCCCCACCCAAGCTACCAGGAGGGGCCTCTGCAGTTTCTGCGGGTAGAAGATTTACGGCCAGCAGGAAACTGGGGAGGTTACAGAGAAAAAGTCCGATGCAGCACTTGGAGAAGACACTGCCTGCAGCACCCTCCATGGGCTGGCTTCTTGTCAGGCCTGGCTCCTTCAGGTTCAGAAAAGCCCTCCGAGGGACAGGCTTAGAGCGTGGCGGTGGGCAGAAGTCAGAGGACGCTGTTGGGGTCAGGACCCTCACAGTCCCCTAGAACTGAGACCCAGACCCTGGGAAGAGCGCTGAGCACAGAGCCTGCCCAGGCTCTTGTTACTGTGTCATGAGTATTATCAGCACGGCCAGCAGGCTTCCCGGAGCTTAGACTGCTCAGGACTTGTCCAGCTGCAGCAGGAGGGTCTGATATCACTAACAACGGCCGTCACGCCTCAAGCACATCCTCTGGGTGGGCCTGGTGCCAAACACTGTGTGGGCACACACGTCAGCCTGCAGCCTACCCAGCAGCCCCTGGGGTCGGGGTGGGGGAGTCCTTTATTCTCTCCCTTCACAGTGACTCACCAACACCAACGTCACTGGCCAAGGCCACTGGGGTCAACAGTGGCACCATGCGGTTTTGAGCCTGGTGCTGGAGCCTCGTTTTCAACCACAGCCATTCCCCGCTGTCCTGGGCAGGGGCTGCACCCCAGCACAGGGCCGACCCTGTGAGGTGAGGGTGGAGGCGTCTTTGTTCTGTTTGAACTTTTTTACCACAAGCACGTGTCACTTTTATAGTTAAGGGGAAACATTTTTTTAAAAAAGTATTTTACTTATTTTTAGAGAGAGGGGAAGGGAAGGAGAAAGAGAAGGAGAGAAACATCGATGCGCAAGAGAAACATTGATTGGTTGCCTCTCACATTCGTCCCAACCAGGGACCTGGCTGCAACCCAGGCCTGTGCCCTGACTGGGAATCAAACCGGTGACCCTTTACTTCACAGTCTGGCTCTCAATCCACTGAGCCACACCAGCCAGGGCTCAATAAACATTTTAAAAAATATTCTATTTATTTATTTATTTATTTTTAGAGAGAGGAAGGGACAGGGACAGAAACGGAGAAAAACATCCATGTGTGAGATCAATTGCCTCTCACACTGCCCCCCCACCCCACTGGGGACCTGGCCCACAACCCAGGCATCAAACCAGGGGCCTTTTGGTTTGCAGGATAACATCCCACCCACGGAGCCACACCAGTCAGGGCTCAGTAAACATTTAGATGACAGCGTTAGTAAAGACTGGAGCAGGGAATCGAACTCTCATCTGTCATGCTCTTTGCAAAGCCTGCCTTTTAACCACTACCCTGAACCGCGTGCTTTCCCTCCCTTGTCACTGCACGCTCCTGCCTTAGCATCTGGAAGCTCCGGGTCTGGTGCTGAGTAGGGCTCAATAAATGAAGACTGACGGGCTGAAGGAAGAAATGACTTAAGCTTAGAATGGTCTGGACACCTTGCCTCCTGTGCCACCCTGGCCCTCTGCCCTTGGCTGTTTCACCGAGAGTAAGTAGGCCGTGTGACTCTCCAGGCTAAAACCCAGCACTTTCTGCTCTTGGTAGTCTTCCAGAAGTCCTCCTGGGCTAATCTTCTTATTCCAAGAACAGCTTGTACTCATGAACACTTCTGTGCCTTTGTCTAAGATATATACCCGGTCTGGAAAGCCTTCCTGCCACCCCTCACCCCACTCTACTTCCACCAGCCCACGAGCCTCCTCATCTGGGAAGCCCACCCTGCTTTGAGGCCAGGAATGTAGTGGAAGGAGCTTCTCCCAGCCCCAAGGCTGGGTCTCAGGAAGATGTTGCCTGGGACGGGTGTCCAAGAACAGAGGACTGCAGCACCCCGGCCTCAGCGGGCCTTTATTGGTCCCTGCTTGTAAGGCACTAAGCTGGACTGTTTGCTAATCATTTCAGAAACACAGATTTAAAAAAAAATGTTCCCCCTGCCCTGACCAGCATGGCTGAGTAGGTTGAGTGTCATCCGCAAAGCAAAAGGTCGCAGGTTCAATTCCCAGTCAGGGCACATGCCTGGGTTGCAGGCCGGATCCCCAGTGGGGGTCACACGAGAGGCAACCACATATTGATGTTTCTCTCCCTTTCTTTCTTCCTCCCTTCCCCTCTCTCTAAAAATAACTAAATAAAATCTTTTTTAAAATGTTTATTCAGAGCCCTGGCTGGTAGCTCAGTTGGTAGAGTGCCATCCCAATATGCCAAGGTTGCGGGTGCAATCCCCCGTTGGGGTGCCTACTAGGGGCAGCCGATCAATGTTTCTCTCTCACCCTGATGTCTTCCTCTCTCTTTCCCTCTCTCTCTATCTCTCTCTCTCTCTCTCACACCCCATATCCTTGGGTGAAGATTTTTTAAAAAAGTCCTGGCTGGTGTGGCTCAGTTGGTTGGAGCATTGTCCCATAACCGAAAGGTTGTGGGTTCAGTTTCGGTCAGGGCACATACCTAGGCTGTGTGTTCAAAACCTGGTCTGGGTGTATATGATCCCTGGTCCAGGTACGTACAGGAGACAACCGATTGATGCTTCTCTCTTGAATCAATGTTTCTCTATCTCCCTTCCTCTCTCTCTAAAAGCAATGGGAAAAAAATTCCCTGGGGTGAGGATTATAAACAAAAAGAAAAGAATCAACCAATGAATGCATAAATAAGTGGAACAACAAATCGACATTTCTCTCTCTCGCCTCCTCTCTCTAAAATTAATAAATAAATATTTTTTAAATGTTTACTGAGAAACTGTTATGCACCAGGCCCTGGTGGGACAGTTAGGAGCACATAGACACACTCTCTGCCCACACAGAGGTCAAAGCCCAGGGGTCTCTCTGAGCCTCGGTTTCCTCATCTATATAACAGAGATCACAGTAGCGCCCCTCAGGCTGGCTCTGCGCGTGCGTGCAGACTGAGTTAATGCCAGGCGCCCTGTGCAGTCGGTGTGGAAGCCACAGGGCTATTGTAATGGGTGAATTTAGTAGTGCAGGGCTTCCTGGGTGAATTCTGCCTCAGCTCTGCTTCAGCCCACCTTTATTGAGCACTTACCACGTACCAGGCACTGAGCCGAGCAGTTTGACACTCATCAATCACCTCATTTCATCCTCTGGCGACTTTATGAGATGGAAACAGCTCCCCCTGTTTGACAGCTGAGGAAACTGAGGCTCAGGGAGGAAGTCAACCAGTCCAAGGTCGCACGGTGATGGGTTCACACCCAGAACTCGTGCAGCCAAAAATCGACTGCACTTACCAGGACACAGCCTAGGGACCTGTTGGGATTGTTTCATGAAACAAGAGATCTGATGTCCTCTGTTGACACTGGGTCCTTTCCTTGTGAAATGGGAGTAGGAAACCTCTTCCACTACCAGGTCAGCTGGGCTTGGTAGCTATGCATGTGGGCTCTGGAGTTAGAGCTTGGATTTGAGTCCCAGCTCAGTCGCTTCCTTGCTATGTGACTTGGGTTGATTACTGAGCTTCTCTGAGCTACAATTTTCTCCCCTGTGAAATAGGTTGATAATATCGACCCTGCAGAGCAGTTGTAAGGTTAAACATGCGATGATCGATCACTTACATTTAGCACAGTGCCTATCACTTGGAAGAACACAATAAATATATGGGGTGGTTCCATTGTCACTGCCTTTGTTTTGGGCCATGGCCGCCCCTTCCTGTGTCATGTTTTAACCTCAGCTTCCCCACCAGACATTAATATCACTGGGGCCCAGCCCCAGGCCTGTGGGGACCTGGAAGCCACTCCTGCCATCCACCTGGCCAGTGGGCCCAGGCTGACCCAGACTGCTGTGGCCTCTGAGTCACCCACACGGCCAGGGACAGCAAGAGCTTTGCTGGGAAGACCCCCAAGGTGTGTTCCCAGTGACCTGATGAGGCCCCCTCACATTCTTGCACTCAGTATCTAAGCCTTCATTCTCTAGAAGGACCCAGGTCCTCTGCAAGGTGCTGGGGAGTGTGGAGAACAAGACCAACGCGGAGCCTGCACTCGGTCAGTTTCTGGCTCGAGAGTGAAATGGACAGCCACGCAAACCAGAGGTGTGCCGAGGGTACAGTCTCATGACACATCTAACAACAGAGTTCAGCCCAGAGTTGAAGGTCAGGGTGGAAACAGCCCCACCGGAGCCAGGTGGAGTCAGTGGCTGTATTTCCCAAGGCTTCTTGTCATACCTGCGTGGCTGCTTCTCCTCTTAGCCAGCCTTGGGTGTGTCCAGGCTGATTCCTGGGAGAGTGTCTCTGATGGGTCCGTCCAGCCAGGTGTCCCCTTGGGAGGCTCCATCAGGACTCCAGGCCATGGCTGAGGCTGGGAGAGTAGGCATATTCCATGACACTGACCCCCTCGTGTCTGAATTTCCTCTCTGATCTCGCACCTCCCGCCTCCGCTACCTCACCACCTCTCCCTACCTCCCACCTCCTCAACTACCAAAGTTGCCTGCCGTTCAACCTTACCACCACTACTACCACACCTGTACATCTCATTTCCTCTCCTGCACCCACCTCTCACCTTCCTGCTCCTTAGTCCTGGCCCTTGGGGAGTTTCAGGTCGGCCTTTCCATCAGGGATGCCCACCAGATGCTGCTGCTGAGGGACCCATCACAGACCCCATCAATGCCCTCCTCAAGAACAGCATCTGTGTGGTGCCCAAGCAGGCAAGCCAGGCTGGGGGAAAACGGATCAGCCGGCTTGGGGCTTCCTGGGTGAGGGATCAAGTAGAAGGCCAGGGCTAGGGGGACATCCATGGGAGGTTATGAGGGGTTCCATTACTAGCGCACAGGTGACAAACACAAGGCTCATGGGCCAAATCCAGCCCTCCACCTTGTTTTTACCCAGCAGCAGCGCTGAGCTCTCACTTAACTGTTAAGGAGTAGTTATATGTATACAGTCCTAAAATTACATTCGGTCCTTTGAAAGCAACCGCAAGGCTGATGTGGCCCCCAGTGAAAATGAGTTTGAGACCCTTGAAATGGGTCTGGGAAGCGGGAAACAGGTTCCAGCAGGTAAGTGCCCTCTTACCTGAGATAGGCAAGTGGTACTGTGGGTACTCCTACCTTGGCCTGAGTTCAGGTTACTCCGTCGCCCCAGTGAGGCCTGGAATGTGGTTTCCGCCTGCTCTCCAGGCCTCTGGAGCATCTGCAGTGTGTCCCCCGTGCTGCACTCCCACATGCCACCCCCCACCTGGACCCCGTGGGCTGGAGCTCTGCCAGCAGAACCAGCGCCTGCATGTGGGGAAGAACGAAGGAGCGGGTGAGCATATAGGAGAGTGAGTGGGCTCAAGAAACAGGGTCAGCCTGTGCGGCCGGGAGCCCATTTTTCCCCTCTTGGAGTTCACAGTCACAGCCACGACTATTTTCAGCATAGACATCCATGAATCACTTGACATTTACACACTTTGGTTTTTGTCCACTTCTTGTGGTGTGGCAGGTCAGGGGCCGGGGAGTACAGGTACCATCCCCAGTGTGCCGATGAGCAGAGGCTCAGGGGAAGCAAGCGACCTGCCTCCGATCACACAGCCAGGCCGGGTGCTCTAGCTTCTGAGTCCTGCTGCAGTGAGCAGTCAGGCGTCCTCCTCCCACACCCCAGCGGTGGCTTGGCTGGTGCCAGGGCGGGCAGCATCCTGGGGCTTTACCACCACCACGATGGCCACGTCCGTTACTGGGGACCCACCGCAAGTGACACGCTGTGCCCATCACTCCACATTTGTTTACACAGTAAATTCTTCCCGGCAACTCCCAAAGGGAGACGCTGCTCCATTTTACAGAAGAAGGAAAGGAGGCACCAGCAGGTTAAGAAACTTGCCCAAGGTCACACGGCTAGAGCCAGCACAGCACCCCAAGTCCTCTTTCTCTTTTTAAAATTGAGCTGTGATTCATATACCATAATATTCACCAATGTAAAATGTGAAATTCAGTGGTTTTCAGCCTGCTCCAAAGGTTGTGCAACCATCACCCCCCAAAAGAAATCCCATACCCACTAGGGGTCGCCCTCCACTCTCCCGTACTCCCCGGCCTCCCGCCACCCCCCCAGCAACCACTAACCTCCTTTCTGTCTCCGTGGATTTGCCTACCCTGGACATTTTATATAAATGGGCTAATACACTATGTAGCCTTTTACGTCTGGCTTCTTTCACTGGACGTGACGTTTCCAGGGTTCATCCGTGTTGTAGTGTGTGTCAGCGCTTCATTCCTCTTTATAAATACAGACATTCCTCAACTGTAAAGGTACAGACATTTCGTTTCTTCACTTAAAACCCAGGTCCTTTTGACCGCAAAGCCACGTGCTTTTCCGGGCGGTCCTGGGTGCCAGCCACATGAGCTTGGGGTGGTGGGGGCTGTGGCCTCGCTCTTGCACCTGGTTCATGTCGACATTGTCGAGACCGATGAATGCATGGCTGAGGGGCTGCTATGCTACTTCAGCAGCAAAGGTTCTGGAGAAAAGTTGGCCGAATGGTATGGAATTCAAGTCCCCTGGAACTTCCCGGGGGCTTCCAGGGGCCCCTGTCCTGAACCAGAGGGCTTGTGGGTAGACTCACACTCAAGGTGGAAGAATAAGGAGGTTCCTCAGAGATGGCCCACTCATCCACTCCTTCATGTTAGTGATGGGTAGCTTTGACGGTAATGACAGTGGTGGTACCATCAATGGTGAAAGCCGAGAACAGGGCCAGTCTGCGGAGAGGGCTTCACGCACCAGATAGGTAACCCACTCTTCTGAGCATCTACAGTAAACCTGACCTTCACTGGGCCCTCTGTGTGGGTGGGGAGGAGGGGGCTGGGCAGGGGGCGGCTTCCATAATAAGAATCACCACCTCGTTCGCATTTGATAGTTATCTCACAGCAGCCTCAAAATAGCGCCTTGCATGTAGCTCTCCTTTTTATTGTACAAATGAATAAAACGAGGCCCAGAGAAGTGGAGTGACTTGCCCAAGGTCACATAGCTACTAACTGAAACCTTGGTCTGTATGATGTTCAAACCTGGACCTGCTCAGAGAGCCCTCTCTGCCTTCCTCAGGGAGCCTCCCCTGTCCCTGCTCCAGGCCCTCATCCCTGCCCCCGCACTTCGAGCTCCCAGATGGGAACTGGCATTCTCCCAGGAGGGCAGGTCTGGCAGAGGGCCTGGCACAGAGTCCACAGAGATTTATCAAAAATAATGAGCAAATGAATGAAAAGTCCCCAGTTTGTTTTAAGCAGAGAGAACTGAGGCACCCCATCTCTCCCTACGTCCTCTGATCCTCACGCAAGATGCAACATCACAGATATTGTACATCCAGCTCCTTCGCGCATTCATTCGTTCACCCAGCAACCAGCACGAGAATGGGGCAATACAGTCCTAAAGTGAACACAGTTCTAGTTCAAGATGTGGTGGAGACTCAGAGCAGACCAGGCCAGCACAGGCCCTTCCTTGGAGGAAGTCAGAGAATGGAGGGGTGTGTCCTGGAGGAGAGCAAGGGGAGTTAGAAGGCTGGTTAAGAGCATGGACCTGGGGCTAGACCGTCCTGGGTTCAATCCTGCCTCTGTCACCTACCAGCTGAGAGGCTCCAGGGAGATGGTGTGTGTGAATCATCCAGCTCGCATGGGGCATGTGGCACCTCCTGTGGCTGAGGGTAAACAAAAGAGGGCCACCAGGTGATTCCAGAACAGCAAACACAGAGGGAAGTTGGTGACAACGTCTCAGTCCTGTGGGGAACTCAGGGAGGACAGCAGCTCAGGAAGCCCTGAGGATAGGGCTGCCACTGGGGATCTGGTCATAGGGCTCTCCCTGGATTTAATGGAGAAGTGGGGTGTGAGCTGGGCCTTGCAGAGGGGCCTGAGGGCGTTTAGTGAGGAGCAAACAGGAAGCTCCTGGGGGTGGAGGCTGTCTGTGGGCCCACCTGGCAGGCCCACTGGGAGGGCGTGGCAGAGGCTGCTGGGCAGGTGAAGCTAGAACGCCTGTGAAGCCCCCCACCCCATCCCACATCCGTCCAGGCTGGAGGGCTGGCCAGATACACACGGGCCCAATAGGCAGCTGTGATGACCTGGCTCCTCTAGGGGAAACCTGAGCCCATCATGAAATTGGAGTTTTCAACCCAAACAGCTTTTCACTTCCTGCTTCAACAGAGATTTACCCAGAGGGTGGATAGCCGGGACTGTGGGATCAAATGGACTGTGGTTCAAATCGCAGCCACAGATAATAACACATTTAGTCTGGAACAATGATTGATGTCTGCAGTGTGCTGCCTGCACACTGGCATTGGGCATTACATCCTTTGGTCCTTGTGGCTGCCCTGTGGAGTAGGCATCAGAGGAAATAGGCGCAGAGAGCTCAAGTGACTTACTCAGAGTCACACAGAAGAAATGGCAAAACCTGGGTTCAAGCCCAGGGACCTGTGATTCTGGACTGGGCTCTTCCCAGCTGAACTAGCTCCCGCCAGCTCAGCTCTTTTCCAACCGAATGAGCCTCCCTATCCTCACCTATGAAATGAGGATGACAACTGTACCTCCCCCATGGGGATATCATGCAGATTAAGGAAAACAGTCCAATTAATTAAATGATTTGTGTGTGGAGACTGTCACATGATGAGTTTTTGGCAAATGGCACTGCCCTCCTCATTGCTACGCCATCATCACCATTATTACTGGGAGGCAGCAAAGCCAGGGGGAGGTGAGCAGAATTTTGTTCCGGTTAGACCAAGAATGAGTCCGTGACCTGGCTGGTGTAGCTGAGTGGATTGAGTGCGGGCTGGGAACCAAGCGGTCCCGGTTCGATTCCCAGTCAGGGCACATGCCTCGGTTGCGGGCCAGGTCCCCGTGAGGGCCATGTGAGAGGCAACCATACATTGCTGTTTCTTTCCCGCTCTTTCTCCCTCCCTTCCCCACTCTCTAAAAATAAATAAAAATAAAATCTTTAAAAAAAAAAAAAAAAAAAAAGAATGAGTCCGTGAGAGCATTTGCAGCAGGGGGACATGGGGGCAGAGGAGGGGTCCCAGGCAGCCTCTAGGCCCCTCTGCCCTGGGGGCTGTGCCAGGCCTACCCTGGGTGGGAAGGACTTGGAGCCGCCCACCCTCAGTAGGTGGGGAGCTGGCATTATTAGGGAGGCTGCAGAGAAAAGCAAACATGGAGGGGAGCTGGTGACAACAGCTCAGTCCTGCCTCCTTCCAAAAAGGATCTGAGGCAACTTTTAGACATTTGTAGCATAAAAACAACAAAAATGGCAAGCAAACAGAAATTGAAGGAGAGGAATAGAAATCACAGAAAAAGAAAAGTCACATAGAAGGGAAGTTGGGAAAAAGAAGAGTCACATAGAAGGGAAGGTGGGGCTGCCCACGTGACAATTACATCCAAAGGGCAGAGTAGCAGTTAATGTCTCTTGTGGGCCCTCTAGTGGGCTGAGATGGAAAGAATACTCATTTCAACATATGTTTATTATGCACCAGTGTGGACGGAGGGTGAGAAGGATGGGCTCTGAGATTCTGTGCATCAGAAAGAGAACTGGCTTTCTGAAGGCTGCACAGTGCCAGCAGCAGGTCCTGGGTCCTTTCATGACATCACAAATACTCCCAACCGTCCTCTGATGGCAGGAAACCTCATGAGGCAGGTGAGAGGGTGGGGAGAAAGCATGAGCCCCGCAGTCATCAGGCCTGGTCTTGACTCCCAGCTTGACTCATTGGCGCCTTGTGAAGTTGGGAAAGTTCCTCAGCTTCTCAGAACCCCAGTGTGCTCATCTGTAAAGTGGGGGTTGTCGTAGTGCCCACCTTCTTGAGAATGGTGACAGATGTCAGGGGCATACAATGGTGCTGGGTCTGTGATGGGTTCAGAGTTCTTAGAAAGGAGAAACTGAGGCCTAAAGAGGTGGATGGGCCTGTCCAACATCAGCCAGCTCAATAGGGCAGGGTAGAAAATGAATAGGACTTGGAGAAAAGTTTGAAAACTTCCTCTTCCAACCAGAAGGTGATATTATTCTTAGTAATGATGGGTTTGTTGGGAGAGATGGGCTCTCCAGTCAGCGTGGCCATCATTGGCTCTGCTCCACCCATCCTGGAGCAAGGTGCTCCTGCTGCCAGTACCACACATGCCCGAGGTGTGACTGTTCTAGACACAGCTCTCAGGATTTAATGGTGACTGTAACTCAGGCAGTGCAGCCAACTAGACTTGGTGGTGGGGATGGGGAGGGAAGCCCCCAGGAAGCCTCACTTTCCCACTTCTGTCTCCTACTATTGCAAACTATAGTTATCAGCCTTTGGCATTGAACTGGGCCTCCTCTCATTAGCGTGATATTTTTAGCTTTCCTACAAGGCGGAGCTGTGAGAGAGGAGGCCCAGGCCCACAGGGAAGTCAGGAAGGAATTGGCTGTGCCCACTGGCCTAGGTTTTTTAATCTTTACTTGGGGTCAGTTGTGGAATCAAATTGTTGGGAAAGTTCAGCAAGTTAATATGTAGACAAGCCTAGCCCAGTGCCTGGTTCAAAACTATTAGTAGTAGTAACATTATCCTCAATAGTTCAGGCTGAATATCATCTCCTCCAGGAAGCCATTCCTGACTTTCTCAGGCTGCATTTGGTACCCAAGTTTCCAGTGCATTCCTGGTCCTTCTGAGCTGTAATATAATTGTCTCTTTATCATCTCTCTCCCACACTCAACAGTGGCCTTAAGGAGAGGTTGTACCACATCTTGACACCTGCTGTATTCCCAATATGGCTGGCTCAGGTAGGAGTGGCAAATATATTTTAGGTGAATGAGTAGGACTTATGATAGCATGTATCTTGGAGCTTGGAAATAGTCCCTCAGCTCTGCTACTCAGACACTCTGATTTAAGCTCCTGGAGTTGCAGTTCACCCCTACAGAGATAACATGGGGATGATGGGAAGAAGAAATGAGACCCTCTGCACACTGCCAGGCACACCCCCAGGTGCTCCAGAAATATTCACTGTTGTTCTGTAATTTCAGATTAAATGTCTCCCTCCCCACTTGTCCAGGCTTTCGCGGCTCCCTCCAACCCTGGGGGAGATTTCGTTCCTTCTCTGGACTCCCATATCCTCAGTGCATCCCCTATTATAGCAGCAATCCCATTTATGTCTGCTGCTCTGTCGCCCTCCCCAAACAAACTATAGGTTCAGCAAGGGAAGGGGCCTTTGCCTCATGCAATACCCAGCGCAGGGCCTGGTTCAGAGTAAGGACTTAGAAAATGCTTTTTGAAGGACCCAGATGCCTGCTCCCTTGCCTTCCTGTCTCTGCAGTGTTGTCCCTGGATTACTTTTTCCTTTTGTCTCAGCCTATACAACTCTGTTCTCATTGGGCAATGCCTAGCACAAATGCCACCTTCCCCAGGATGTCCTTCCTGAGCAAACTGACACTGTGACTTCCATCGTCTTGGAAATCTTAAAGCTCTGACCTCTTCACTGAGCTTGCATCTTTAGGTTTGTAGATTTGTTTTGTTGGATAGTTCTTCTCTTTGCTTATTAAATTCCCAATGAAATTTTATTTTCCAGTGAAGCTGATGGTATTTGCCAACACTTATCATTAGAGAAACATAGTTCCTCCAGAGAGCTGTGCATAGCACATATATATGATATTGATTTGTTTTGTGCCTACTTCAAAAAAGGATTTTAAAATGGAATAAGGTCTGTTAATTTAGTTAAAAGTGTTGTACCAGTGGTAACTTCCTGTGTTTTTTTAAAGAAAGGTTTTATTTATTTATTTTTAGAGAATGGGGAAAGGAGGGAGAAAAACACCAATGAGTTTGAACTGGTAACCCAGGCCTGTGTCCTGACTTGGAATCAACTAGGAGCCTTTTGCTTTGCAGGAGGACGCTCAACCAACTGAACCACGCCAGTCAGGGCCCCACTAAAACATTTTTAAAGAGTAGCAATGAAATAATGTTTCAAAGGGGATGATCAGAAATTATCTATTAGGAAACTATCTAATAGTACCAGAGTCAGGAGTGAGGTGGCTATAGAAATTGAGGTCCTGACAGACCCAATCAAAGGGGAAATGGGACATTATGAAGTTCTCCTTAGATAAAAGTTACTTGGAAGGTCCGATATTAGCTCCTACTACGTGGAATTCCCAAAGGTCTGCAGTTCAAGGCAGTGAGCACAAGACCAGACCTGCAGCTCTAGTTTTGACTTTCATTCGTAAGGTAAGTAGTCTTGAGAAAACTCTTACCCTCTCAGAGACTCAGTTTTTCTGTCTGTAAAACAGAAGAGATGGACTCAAAATCTCCACGACCTTTTCCACCCACGTTAATTACTTAGCGGCTAGCTGGTTATTTTTTCTGAACACTCTACGGGACCCGGCGGGGACGCAGAGCCGTGGTTTAGAAGGGGTTAATCCCTGATGGCCCCGCCCCCTGGCCCTGCCCTCTATTAGCCCCGCCCCGCGGGCCCCACCGCCCTCCCGGGTTGCACCTTTGACCCCGCCCCCAGGCCGTGCGTCCACCGGAAGTGCCCACGCGCAGGCAGCTCACTTCCGCCTGGCAGGTGACAGCCGCGGGTCTCCGAGCTAGCTGGCGGCACTGTCGCACCGGGAGAGCGGGAGGACGAGGCGGACATTTTGCTGCCCAGCCGAGCCGCGCCGTGGCTCCAGGAGCCGTTCGGACCTACGGGTGAGGAAGCAGGGAGTCCGGCGAGGCAGGAGAAGACGTGGGGCAGGGAGTGGGGGTCTGAGATGAGGGGTTTGCAGGGTCAAAGGTCATGGAGAGGACGGGGCGCGAGAGGGCGGGGAGTGGCTTCCAAGACCCCAAGAGGCAGCAGGACTGCAGGTTCATTCATTCACGCCCACCTGCCCGCGGGCTTACGTCCCAGCTCCCGCAGTCCTGCAGCCCTTCCCGAGTCTCCCTCTGGGATAGACTCCTAGACTTAGGCCCCGAGGAGCTTGCGCTTGGCCAAAGGGAAGACTCCTCTTCGCGTCCTGGTTTTCCCCTTCATACTCACCCCTGTGGACATCCTGAGGCCTCCTGGTCGTTCAGGACCTTATCTCTTTGCCAAGGTTGGAAAGGAATTTTTAAAAAATTCAAGAAGCAGCCACCTGCTCCGAGGTAAACTTGGATTCGGTCTATCCCTGTGTGCCTTAGGAACTAATTAACTGGGGACACCTGTAATAATGCTGAAGCTAGTGATGCAAATACTCAGTCCTGGTTATTGAGCGCCTACTGTGTACCAGGTACAGTGCTAAGCACTTTGCTTACAATGCTGCATTGAAACTTCACAACAACCCTGTGAGGTAGCTCCTGCTGTTATCCTTGTTTTATCAGTGAGTAAACTGAGGCACAGAGAGATTAAATCACACGTGTAAGGGCAATCGGGTAGTACAGACGGAGCCAGGGTTCCTACCCCGGCTTTTAGGGACCTGCAGAGTGCAGCGACAAAAGAGAAGTTGGAGTAAGGTTGGGGTGTAGGTGCTATTTCATATCTTTAGCTGCATTATGTTTATTTGCATCTAGGCAAAGATGTAGGCGTATTGCTTCTCGTCTAATCTTCTCAAGGGGCGTTTGATTCACTTTCATTAGGATGAGACAATTTTGCAGGCCATTCCTGTAAGTGATTGCCTTTCGGGGCACAGGGGAAGTTTTTTCTGACTATTGGGCAGTGTGAGACACACAAGAGGCTATCCATGAAACTAATTTAAGGATATTCAGAACCTTTCCTGAGACTGGTTGAGCTGCATTCCGTTTGGAATAAAGAGGAAGCACGTGACCCCTGGGGATCTTTTGGCTCTAGTTCTGGAAGAGCATTCGCAAAGGAAGGGTCTGCGTCTCTCTGAGAAAAGTGTGGGCCCTGTGACTTCTTGGCTGGGGAGAGCACGTCTTGCCTGGGAGATGGTGCGGTGGTTTGCTGGCCCAGAACTAGGCTCTGTGAGCCTGAGCCTTATTCCTGTGCAGGCATTCACTTGCTCCAGTTCTACCTCAGTTTCCCTGACAGCAGCACGAGAAAGACCTGCGGCTTTCCTACCCACTCCAGGGTGTTACGAGACTTAATGAACCCATGAAGGTTTCCACTTCTGAAGTAAGCTGTGATATAAGTATTAATGTAGTACCTTTTTTTAACTCTATGACCTGTTCTCCTAGTTCCACTGAATTCACAGAAACTTAATGTTGTCACCTTTTAAAAATTTTCTTATTGATTGTTTGATTTTAGACAGAGAGGAAAGGAGAAAGAGAGACCTGCTGTTCCCCCATTCATGAATTCACTGGTTGATTCTTTTATGTGCCCTGACCAGGGATTGAATCCCCAACCTTGGCGAATCGGAACAACGCTCTAACCAACTGAGCTACCCTGCCAGGGCTTAATCATTCTCACCTTAGCCCCATCCTTGCAAGAGAGGATTTGAGATAGAGTGACTTGTCACCGATGGTAGGAACAGGAGCAGAGTTCAGAGCGTCTGACTCCCTGTCCTGAGTTGAGCCCACTAGGCTCCTCTGACCTCTTAAGAACTGCCAGAAAGAGCAGCTTCACTAGTTCTCGAAGAATCACATCTCTGAGAGGTTACGTAGAGATTATCTGCTGGTGTGGGTTGAGCAGAGGCTTCATCGTGAGAGGCTCAAAGGGCTCAAGGGTGTAATGGAAAAAGCACTCCTGACTCCCCATCAGTCAGCCCCGCATCTCAACTCCAGCTCAGCAGCTTCCCGGACAATGATTTAGGCTGGGTCTCCTTTACCTCAGCCCTAAAATAATACCGGTCACCACCCTTCTTCCCTGCCCCCAGCACTGGTGTGCGCCGGGGGTCAGAGGACGCAGTGTGTGCAGAGCCTGTTATTGTCATAGTGGGTGCCTTCGCCCTAGGCAGTTGGTGCCAGCTGGGAGCCCATGTCTGAGGAAAGCTGTCACCCCTGGTTTGTGGGGTGTCGCTTCCTTCTGCAAACAGACCTCTGTATACACAGGACTTCTTCCACCCTTCTCGTTTCACTTCCTAAAAGTGTTTCAGAACAAGCTTAGTTCGTTGGTCCAGCTGGCTTTGGGCTTGGACTTTCATCTTTTTCTAGTCATCTTCTGAAACCGTTGGATGTCTTGACTGCTCACTTCGCAGAAAACGCCCTCCCTGGCACCAGAGCGGGTGATCCTGGCAGAGGATCGGCAAGTGCAGAGGCAGTGAAGAGCCTGGCAGTTAGAGGAACAGAGAATAGGCCTGTGGGCCGAGGGGGTTATCGGCAAGGGAAGGGCCTAACCATGCTCACGTCATACCCTGTGTCAGAGACCCCTCCACAGACCTCCCGCAGCGCTTGTAACCCCACCTCCCTTAGGTCTGGTCACTCTGAGCTGATGCGGTGGGAGCAGCGGATGGTAGTCTGGCCTCGTGGAAGGAAGTGGCCTAAGCATTTCTCCCACTGGAAATGTTGCTACCTCATCATCTACACTTTGCCCTCTCTTTTCTCTCTTATCATTTATTTACTTATCTTATGTTTATTGGCTGTAAAATGGGCTATGGGGTCTGGCATTTTCAATTTCGATTTTGTCAAAACAGCTGGGCAGCCAGAGCAGAGGTCGCGCCGACCCTGGAGACACTGGGGATGGAGCACTGGCAGGCTGCGCTCCAGCTCAGGCTGGTTTGCAGAGCGTGGAATGTCCCCAACAGGGGCATTGCGCGCCAGTCAAGCAAATATTTATTGAGTACCTGCGATTTGCTAGGTACCCATCTAGGAACTAGGAATGCAGTAGTACACAAAATGGATAAAATCCTTGTCCTCGTGGAACTTATATTATGGAGGGAGAAAAAAATAGACAATATAAGTACATTTTATAGTATGTTGGTGATGCATACTTCGAGGAAAAGCAAAAGGAGGAAAGAAGAAGGATAGGAAAGTGGGATGGATTGGTTGGGAATTTATTTTTGGTATTATATTTTATTGATTATGCTATTATAGTTGTCCCAATTTTTCCCCCTTGGCCCTCCTCCACCCAGCACCCCCACTGCTTCAGACAATCCCCACATCATCGTTCATGTCCATGGATCATGCATGTAGGTTCTTTGGCTGCTCCATTTCCTATACTATACTTTACATCCCCGTGGTCATTCTGTACCTGCCTGTTTGTACTTCTTAATCCCCTCACCACTTCACCTGTTTCCCTACACTCCCCTCCCATCTGGCAACCATCAAAACACTCTCCGTATCCATGATTCTGTCTCCCTTCTTCTTACTTGCTTCGTTTGTTTTTTAGATTCAGTTGTTGGGACTGTGTACAATTTTAAATGAAGTGGTCAGAGAAGGCCTCAGTGAAAAGACGACATTTGAGCTGAGACTTAAAAGAAGTGAGGGACTAAGCCGTGAGGCTATTTGGAGAAAGAGTCTCCCTCCTAACATGAACCATGCATGCAAAGGCCCTGAGGTGGAAACATGCCTGTTTTGTATAAGAGCCAGCAACGAGGCTGGTGTGGCTGAAACTGAGGGAGTGATGGGGAGAACAGGGGAGAAGAGGTCAACGATGTAGTGACAGGGAGGGTGTGTGTGAGAGAGACAGAAGGGGCTGTACATCTCATACGGGGCCTTGTCAGCTGTGAAGCCATGTTAAGGACTTCGGCTTTGACTCTGAGTGAGATGGGGACGATTTCGAGCACAGGGGTGCCACTGTCTGACTTAGGCTATAACAGGATCATTCTGTCTGTCGCTGAGGTGGGTTATAGGGGGCAGTGCACAAGTAGCTTTGTGGCAGTGCCAATGGAAGGTGGTAGTGAGGAAGCTGGCGAGAAGTTGCCTCATGGATTCTGGACTTATTCTGAAAGTAGACCCCATAGGATTTGCTGACAGATTAGATATGGGATGTGAAAGAGAGAGAGTGCGTTGTCGAGGGCAACTGGGGTTTTTGGCCTGAGAACCTATTAAAGATGATGTTGGCAGTCACTAGGTAATAAAGACTGCAGGATGAGCCATTTGGGGGTAAGGAGAAAGCAGGAGGTCAGTTTCTTTCATGTTAAGTTTGAGCTGCCTATCAGCCATGTAGACATTCAAGTTCAGGTATTCATTAGGCAGTTTGGCTATATGAGCTACTAGCTCAGGAAGAAGGTTGGGCCTGGAGATGTAAAGCTGTGAATTGTCAGCACGTAGAAGATACGTACAGCCCTGACACTGGCTGAGATCACCAAAGAGGTGGTGTAGATGGAGAAGGGAAGAGGTACCAGGCCAGAGCCCTGGAGTACTCCAGAGTCGAAGGAGAGAGAGAGGAGGAGGAGGAGGAATCAACGAACAGGACTGAGAAGGAGCAGACATTGGGGTAGGAGGTAAAGCAGAGAGCATGGAATCCTGGGGTCTGAGAGCAGAAAGTTTATCAAGGAGGAGGGAGCAATCGGCAGTGTCAAATGCCAGTCACTGTGAGATTTATTAAACAGGATCACTGCATCTTCTGCTGGCAGGATCTAACAAACTCTGGCATCAAGGACCATCTTTTGCTTCCTCGCCTTCAGCCAAGCAAGGGGTTTCACAGACTCCTGAACATGCGTGCTTGTTTTGGCCTTGGATAAGTCACTCCTCTCTGTCTCTCTAATTCCTCCTTTTTAAATGGATTACCTTTTAAAGGAATTAAAGGAGCTATAAATCGCTTAGCGCAGAGCCTGCACCCTGGCCAGTGTTGCTGGTAGTTTAGTTTTTCTCCATTCACTCCCTGTTAGGCTGGCACCTTGTGGGTCTTCTCCATGTCGGCCTCACCCGCCTCTTCCCAAATCTGACCCATGTTTTCATATGTAGGCAAGCCCTTCATCTAAGAGGGCTTCCGTTGATGCTCCACCAGTTTCAGACACCTCCTCCTCTGAGCATTGGTGACAATGACCAGGAAGGCATGAACACTCTGCTCTTCACCTGTCTTCTTTTACCTGGCCTCTGGATCTGAGAACTAGGGTGAAAGGACTATTCTTTGTCTGCTGTGTGCATGCGCCTGTGTGATGCACGTCTCAGAGCTGATGGCGCTCCCTGCGCACCGTTACATATGCTGAACGCATGGCTGCAAACCCTAGCAGAGCTTTGGAAAGTGCTCCGGGGTATAGGCGGGCAAACTGAGGCATTGAACTCTGTTCTGTAGTCTTTGACCTCCTTGTCTTAATTAGTTTCTTTGTTCAGAAGAAGCCCTTGTTACTTTTTTTTTTTTTTTCAAGTCCAGAGGAACTTTTCTTTTTTTCTTTCCTTTTTTTTTTTCCTTCAAATTAGAAAGTTTATTTAGAAAGCTACAGAGGTAGTAGAGGTGAGCCAACTGGGCTGCGTAGGCTCAGGAAACAAGTTACAGAGGCAAAAGAAGGCTCCTTGGAGCTTAGGAGAAAGAAAGATAAAGGTAATGCACCTGGGGGCAAGAAGCGGGGATGGAGAAGGTGTGAGCATGCTCCAGAGAGGGGGAGAACCAACTTTTCTTTTTCTTGACAGCAGATCTTTCCACACATTGCTGCTTATAGATAGTTGAGAACTAGCACCTGATTCTAAAATTGGGTTTTAGAGACTCAGTGCTGGTACAGAAAAATTTACATGTGGCATTTGCCTGCCTCTAGTTTCTTTTTCATTTGAGGCTTTAATTGCTAGCAGGTCTCAGGAGATTGATTTTGACCAATCAATTTTCATCCAAATCCCAGGAGGCCTATGTCTTGGCAAGCTCATTCAGACAGACTTTCTCTAGGCACGTTACCAAACTTGACGGTTCTTCTGGCCAAACTGGACGGACTGGTCCTAAAATAACCTGTCATTCAACATTTAAGGGACTCTGCAGGAATGTGTGCAACATATTTTACATATCTTACAGCCTGGAGTGTGTGTGTTTCTGCCAGGGCTTCATTCAGAGAGGAGGAACGGGACATGTGGTACCTCATTATGGGGCAAGGGTAGAGAGTGTTGGCCCTACCATTTTCTAGCTGTGTGACTCCAGAAGGATGCCGTGACCTCTCTGGGCTTCAGTTTCCTCATCAGTAAATTTGTGATTTTATTAATACTCTTTACATAGCGTCCAGCTTTGCCATTACTACTACCACTGCCACCTTTGTTCTGAGTTTTATGCCAAGCCTGAACAGCTTATGTTCTCGTAGTTATTGAGCCAACTTGAAAGAGCCTGTCTGTCTGAGTTTGGTGACTACATTGTCTCAGAGAATAAGCCTGAAATCTGGTTTCTCTTCTGCTGACTCACCTTTTAATTTTCAAGTTGGCCTTACCTGTTTTCCTGTCTGTAAAGTGACCTTGAGTTCTTACCTGTGAGGACCTTTTTCTGTTTAAAAGGAAACTATCAGACCAGTGGAGGGTGGCGAGTAGCGTCATCTTCTCTGTTGAAATCTCAGCTTCATAGGGGCCAGGGCAGAATCCAGAGCACGACATGGAACAGGGAAGTATTCGTGGGGTAAATCAGCCTCTGCACTTGAGACAGAACTGAAATGGCAGAACATGTGGCATGATCAACGTTTGCCTTTTCTGTTCCAAATGAGGAAACAGTGGCCCCACCCTAGCCCATTTTATTCTCTCTTCCTAGTTTAGTCTTCACTGTCTTTGAGCTAACACGTGCCTTGGAACAGGTTTCTGAACAGGTATTCATCAGGCAAGGGTTTAACGGTGGCACTTGTCAACACCGAAGTTGGAAGCCACCAAAGCAGACTTCCAGGGATCCGTTTTCCCTGCCTGAATATGCTTGAATTCAAAGATGGGTCCTGGCAGCTGGATCAGACCTCGCCAAATATCTCTGTCCCCTTTCCCTCTCCGAACATTCTCTGGCTTACCTCACAGCACCAGTTGTCTCCCGAGTGAATTTGATGCCCCTTCCCGGAGCACTTAGTGTGCCATGTTCCTGCTGCCGGCCTCACGCTTCTCATCCCATCACAGAGCCGTGAATCCCTGCCAGGAGACTGGACCAGCCCTCGTCCTGGTCGCTGGTTGGCTGTTTGGGGAATTGTTTCACTTGTTACAGTTTTCCTTCCTGCTGGAGACCGAGTAAGGGTTGCTGGCCCTGGCTGCATTCTGAATTTTTCTCTTTCGTCCCCTTAGAAACCTCTTTTGTCATGCTTCGAACATGATCATGTTCCACTTCCGGGAGGAACACTCATCGGTGAGAAAGAGGGTTTGTCATAGACTGTGAGGTGTGGAAGGCACTTGGTCTGTCGTGTAACAGACTGTTTTTCAAACTGTCCCGTGGAATCATGGGTTGTCTGAAGGGCCCCCGGTGAGGGAGGGGAGAGTGCAATGAGCCAGGCTAACAGTTTAAAAGCCGGGAGGGGCTTGACAAGCCGTTAGTCTTGTTGGATTCTCTTGCTTGATAATTGGTAAAAGTCAGGCCCAGGATGGAGGGATTTGCCCAGGATCACACGGCTCTTGGTAGCAAAGCCAGGTTTCCTGGCAGCCATGTTAGCACTGGGTCGGCCTTGCCGTGTTTGTTGAAAGTTAACTGCAAAACCTTTACGCTCCTGGTCTGCCCAGTCATTGTCTGGTGCTCATCAGGGCGTCCTCTTGTCTTGATCTGTTATGGGCCCTTGGTTTTATAGCTTCTCTGAGAACCTGTGTTTTCATTCATTTTGTCAGCAAACATTTGGCGAGCTCCTGGAATGTGCCAGGCATAGTGCCAGCCCCTGGGTTGACAGCATTAGACAGGACAGACCTGAGCTCAGAGTCACGGGGAGGGCTGTGGAGAAGTCCACACCGATTGAGGTGAGTGTCGGGGAGGAGGCCTCTGCCCTCTGGGTCCAGAGAAGGCTCCTCCGGTGCAGCAGTGTTTGAGCTGAGACCGAAGGGTGAGCACAGGGAGCAGTTTGTGGGTAGACGTACCGTTGTTTTCTAAGCTGTATCATACTTAGGAGAGGTGATAACAGGCACAGGACATAAAATTCCCAAGATAGAAAAAAGTGAATGTTGAATGGTCAGTCTCTCACCCGTCCCTTGGTAACCCAGCTTCCTTTCTGGAGGAAACCACTGTTAACTTTTTTTTGTTTAGCCTTTTAAGGAAGCTGATGCATTTGCAAACACAGTATTTAGGTTTTATTAATATTCAAATTTTTCTTTTTTAATAGAAATGGTAGTATGCTACATATACTTTTGCATCTTGCTTTTTTCCCACTTACTATCTGAGAGAGTGTTGTATACAAATGTAGAACTGCCTCGTTCTTTTTCTTGGTTGCATAGTATTCCATATGTCTGTCGTCTGTGTCATAATTTTTAAACCTGTCCTCTATGGAAGGATATTTAAGGTGTTTACAATATTTTGCTATTACAAAGGACACTACACAAATGACTATATCTGCATGGTTTTGTACCTACCGAATAAATTGCTAGAAGCAGAATTGCGGGGTCAAAGGCTTTGCAATGTTGATAGCTGTTGCCAAATTGCTGTAGGGGTTGTAGCACTTCAGACCCTCATTAGCATCGTAGGAAGGATTCTGTTTCCCCACGTCATCACCAACACGGAGTGTTATCAGACTTTCGGGTCTTTACCCATCCGGTAGCAGAAGGATAGTATTTCATTATATTTTCCATGTCCTTTTCTCTCTTTTTTTTTTTTTTAAGATTTTATTTATTTATTTTCAGAGAGAGGGAAAGGGAGGGAGACAGAGAGGGAGAGAAACAGCAATGTATGGTTGCCTCTCACATGGCCCTCACGGGGACCCGGCCCGCAACCCAGGCATGTGCCCTGACTGGGAATCGAACTGGGACCCTCTGGTTCCCAGCCCGCGCTCAATCCACTAAGCTACACCAGTCAGGCTCCTTTTCTCTTATTATAAGTAGGCATAATTGTGCTTCATTTCTGTGAACAAGCCACACTCTTTGCCAGTCTTCTTTTTGTAGTCACTTTATGTATATTAAGGAAAGTAGGCTTTTGTCTGTGATGTAATTCAATTTTTGTGTGTGTTTATCATGTCTTTTTGTTTTTGTTTTTGTCCATGCAGGAAAGCTTGATTTTTTTATTTAATTGAATTCATAGATCTTTTAAGACTTCTTGATTTTATGTCATACTCAGAAAGCCTTTATTTCCTCTGGGTTTTACCATGTTTTATTTTTCTTCTCCAGCATTGGGGGTTTTATTTTTAATTAAAAAAACAATTAATGTCTGGCCCTGGCTGGTGTGGCTCAGTGGATTGAGTGCTGGCCCGTGACCCAAAGGGTCGCCAGTTTGATTCCCAGTCAGGGCACATGCCTGGATTACAGGCCAGGTCCCCAGATGGGCACGTATGAGAGGCAGCCAATCAGCGTCTCTCACACATCGATGTTTTTCTCCCTCTCTTTCTCCTTCCCTTCCTCTCTCTAAAAATGAATAAAATCACTAAAAAGAATTAATGTCTGTATAATTTACATTAAGTGAAATGCTCATCTCTTAAGTATACAGTTTGGTCAGTATCTGCATCCAGATACACACAGTTTCTGTCACCCCTAGAGTCTGTTTGTTTTTTTTAATTAATTAATTTATTTCTTTTTAATCCTCGCCTGAGGACATTTTTTCATTACTTTTTTTTAGGGAGAAAGGAAAGGAGAGAGGGAAACATTGATATGAGAAAGAAGCCTCAATTGGTTGCCTTCCATACACGCCTAGGTACGTGGCCTAACCAGGAACCTGTGACCTTTCGGTTAGGGGACGGTGCTCCCACTGACTGAACTATACCGGCCAGGGCGCCGCTAGAGTCCTTTCCACCTAGAACATCCACTGATCCGACTTCTGTCACCGTAGGTTAGTTTTGCCTCTACTTCATATTCGAGAATTTCATGTAAATGGAACCCCACAGTATTTACAGTGTTTGTGACTAGATTCTTTATGTTCATATGCTTTCACTCTCACGGTGCCCCATCAGAAGACATACATGATACCAGTAGAGCAGCAGGTGGCGATGTCCATATTTTCAAGAGGGGAAGTTGAATTATGGAGAAGTCAGCTGTAACTTAAGTTCAGTACTCTCTTTTAAAAATTATGAATTGTTATTATTAGCAATTTTGAGACCTGGAGAAAAGTTGAAATATATTTAGTACTCATTTTCTTAATGCATTTTTTATAGATTTAAATGCATTTCATTAGCTTCAAACACAGAAAGATATTCTTTATCTCTGGTTCATAAAATTACATTTAGATAGATATGCCAAGGCTTCCTTTATTATTAAACTTAACCCTAACTCCAGTGGCTAAAATCCAAAGACAATCCAAAATCTTTAACTGGGAATGTTTTTATGAGTTTTTCCCCCTCCCCTTTTCTTCCTGACCTCATTTTTTACACTCTTAGATTACATTACATGGGCCCATGGCTGCTATGTCAGTGATTCTCACCACGGACTTCTTTTATAACTCCAGAAAACATAAAACTACACTATTTCAGATTTATTTCTCATTTCCTGTTTTTTTAAGCCTAGCGGCAGGAGGAAGCAGGCTTGTCAAATGATTATTTAAAAAAATGAGATTAACAGGAACCGGTCCGTGATTGTAGCATCAAAGTCATCTTCCAAGGGTGGGTGTGGGAAGGCAGACCTAAGGTGAGGGCAGCAGCTGTGGCTCCTGAGGGGCAAAACCAGCCCTTCCAGGTGCGCATCTCTTTTCATTGGGACCGCGCCATCTCCTGAGCCATTCCTGGGCCTGTGCATGCAGCAGTGAGGGGTATTCCGGCCCAGAATGCTGTCTGCTTAGCAAAAGTGATTCATCACACTGGCCAGAGCAGTTTCCGAACCAAGAATTCCTTCTAGTTACTGTTTTTTGAATGCACCCTGCCAGTTTCAAAGATGGAATCCAAACCCTAAGCTTTTTCTTGCCCCAGTTGTCTGCCTACTTTCACCGATGGCTCAAGTACCCAATCAGATTCATCCAGGAATGAGGTTTTAGCCCCTTCGGCTTCCATTGGTAGGGGTGTGATGTGTGGTGACAGCCGAGCAGTGCCAGCATGGTCTTTCCTGTGGCATCTGCAAGTCCGAGGTCCTTTAGGACTTAATTGTAGGGGGGTTTTCCATTCCTGCAGAGAGAATGAGATTCTCTCTTGCACTGACATCCAGGAGGCAACTGCGGTGACAGGACACAAGGAGATGGTCACCCTCAGTCCATCGACAGCGGGCAGGTGATCTTTCCCAGTGAGGTGAGGGTTTGAAGTCTGCGTGGAGTGGCTTTGCAAAAGCGTTTCCCTTATCCCCACCTCCTCATTCTCCTCTACTTTAATTTCCTGTATATAAAACACGTTCAGAAGGATACAGTTTCTGCATCACCAGTCCCATTGGGCCCTCTGCAGAGGGATATGCGAAATAGATACTGCAGCGAAGAGGCAGCCAGCGCACTGGCTGGCAGTTTAAGCTTGTGAGGATGTAGTTGCTTAGCGCCTGTGAAAGGCAGAGTGTCATCAAAAGCTCAACATTGAAGGGTATCAGCTCCTGTGGTGGTTTTACTTGACAGACTACAGTTCTTTTGCTTTTTTTAATCCCCCAATTTCTCATCCTTTTCTCCACCTGGGCAGTGACCCACGACATAGATTCGGCACCAGCAGGTTATGTTCTGGGAACTCAGTGCCCCCAGGTATCAGTGTCCTGCAGATCAGGGGGAGGCCCCGATTTCCGGGTAGTTTTTGCTTTGTTTGCTTTGATTTCCTTCTTGATTTAACTTTTGGAGGAGTTTGTATGTTACCTTCTGTGATTTCTTTGGCCTGTGGTTTTTAGCCCCCTTTGCCTTCATTGGTTCCTCTTCTTAGACTAAAGTGAGCCCTGAGGAACAGGGTGTGCTTCTGTTTTGGAAGCCTCTGCCAGCTCTGCTCTCAAGTCTGGGCTTCTGAAGCCACGCAGCCCTTTATTTCGTGGTAGATAATCTCATTATCTTGTTTACCTGCCCATTCTCAGAGCTCCAGAAAGAACCTCTAGGTTGATGAGATTTCTCTGAGAAAATGACTTTATGGGTGCTCAAAAGAAAATTGTTTTTGATGTAAGTAAACTCCTGTAAGAAACAAATGCCAAACGGTTATGTAACAGAGCTGTCAGAGAAGCAGTTCTGAGGCTTTCTGGGGTTCCCAGGGGTCCCTTTCATTTCTTTCAACAACTGTCAACTGAACACTGGCCACATGCGGAGCCCTAGGCCAGGCCGAAGGAGGAGGATGAGTGCAGCTGGCCACCAGATCAGTGTGTGTCCTCCCTCTGTGGATCTGCCCACCGCCTCTTGCTGCCAGGACTGGCAGTTAGAGTCCCCACTGCGGGACTGGCAGCATCAGGCGCAGCGGTCTCCTCTTTTCCGCAGCTCCCATAGAAAAGTGCTTTCGTCCTTTTTCAGCCTTGCAAAGCAAAAGGAAAGAGAATTCTGTCTTTTTCTATATATCATTTTGTCAGCCAAGCCTTTATTTCTTTACCTTAATGGGACCCACAAAGGATTTAAGGCAGCCCCAAGGCAGTACATATTTGCTTCCCACTGATTACTGAGACAAAACTCTACAGGCGCTCCATTCCAGAAAGGCCCTTTGGCCACCCTGCCGCACCTATAAGCTTAGCCTGGAAAAGTGCAGTTGGGCTGAAAAGGAGCTTTGTTGGCCTTGTTTCCAGAGACTTTGAAGTGATCCTTGACCCCTCACACCCATCTGATTCTCTCTCCCCCACATGGTAGTGAGAGAAGATGTTAATGGGGTACATATTTGAGCCTCTTCCGTGGAGGCAACAGAAGGGACAAAGTGAGGACATTTTCGGCATTCAAACGTCTGTTTGGGGAGGGGAGGTGGTGTGGGGCTTTTACCAGGTGAAGCTACAGGTGGGACTGGAAGGTTGTACTTGGGCGTCTCGTGGTGTTGTGAACTGAGTCCTTAGCCGCTCTCAGGGCTCTGTCCTTCCTCAGTCGGGGAAGCAGAATTCCTTCATCATAGAGCACAGGTGCTGAGCTCAGGTGGACCTAATGTGGTCTTCTAGTCCAGCCACTTACAAGCCATGTGACCTTGGGCAACTTTTTTAACATCTCCGAGCTTCGGTTCCCTCATCCGTAAAAATGAGGTTAAAGTCTCATTTTAAATGAGGTTTAATCCTACCTTTTTGGTAGGATTAAATGAGATAATGTGTGTAAAGCCCCCAGCTTTCATAGGGCCTCAGTTAATATGAGCTTCTTACTAAATGTTAGAACAATCTCAGAAGCCTCTGCCATGTATCCAGGGCACTTGGCTCCTTCCCATGTAGCTTCTTTCATCTGTTGACCAACAAGAACTAGGGAGGTTAGGTGCCCAGTAACTGTTCGTTGAGTGAAGAACCTGGGTACTTTCTTTGTCCTATTGCCTTAGAACAGCACCCTACACCATAAGTTTTACTCTAGGAGATATCCCGAGAGATGCTTTGAGAAAACGCCATCCTCACTGGGCAATGCTATAGAGCCTGCAGTGCATAGCTTCTAACCCTCTCTGCAGGCGAATAGTGCGCATCACTGTTAGGGGAACTTGGAAAAGTTGGGGAGAGAATAAATCTCCTTAGCTTTTTAAACGTGACACGTTCCAAGCTCATTTGACTTTATAGGGCAATAATAGCGCTTCTGTGAGGCTGTGGTGAGGCTCTAATGAGTTAACACAGGCGGAGCAGTTAGAACACTGCTGGGCAGAGTGAGCACCACGAAGGGGCTGCTAAACCATGATTGTTAGATGATTTGGAGTCTGTGGACTCTTTCAGAGTCTTTACCTAGTCCCTGATTAATGGGCATTTAAGTTATTTCCAGCAGTGTATTAATATGGACACTGCTGCAATAAAGCCTTTTACCCTGTGCAGATACTTCTGTGGGAGAGATTCCTAGCAGTAGAATAGGGTCAAAGGATATGCACATTCCAAAATGTGATAGAGGATGTGAGGGCGGTCTGGCTGCAACAACTGTCCTCACCCCACCGATCACCAGGGTTGATTCAGCTGCTGTGGCCGGCTAGGCGAGTGTCCCCTTCCTCCCTCACCCACCCATGTGTGTCCGTCCCAAAGCTGTGCACTCAGTCACAGAGGGCAACCTTCCCAGCTAGAGGGGAGGACTGGTCTTTAGTCAAAGGTATGTGAGTAGCTGAGCTCCCTGCTAGAACCTCCAAACAAGCTCGCAAAAATGTGATAGATCTGCCCTGGCTGGTGTGGCTCAGTGGATTGAGCGCCAGCCTGTAAACCAAAGGGTCACCAGTTCGATTCCCAGTCAGGGCACATGCCTGGGTTGCAGGCCAGGTCCCCAGTAGGGGACGTGTGAGAGGCAACCACACATTGATGTTTCTCTCCCTTTTTCTCCCTCCCTTCCCCTCTCTAAAAATAAATAAATAAATAAAAATTTTTTAATGTGATAGATCCTTCAGAATTACCCTCCAAAATCTGAACAGTCATTATCTAACCATTCATTTGCCCACTAAAGAGATAAGGAGCTATACTGGGGTGGGAAGGTGAGGGAGGTTATGGGGGATAAATAATCGTGGAAGGAGACTCGACTTGGGGTGGTGAACACACAATACAATATACAGATGATGTATTGTAGCATTGTACAACCGAAACCTGTATAATTTTATTAACCAGTGTCACCCCAGTAAGTTCAATTAAAAACCAGGAACTATCTTCCCATACCACATGTATGTCAGATCCTCTCTCCTCTTCCTCCTGTGCTCTGTAACTGAAAATGGCATGGAACACAATGGAAAGTCACCCCTGTCTCCTGTCTTGCAGAGTCTGGCCACAGATAAGGGACCAAAATGACGGACTCAAAATATTTCACCACAACCAAAAAAGGTACAGTTTGTTTCATTGTGGGGTGTTGTCCTACTCTTTGCCTGCCTAAGCCTTCTGCTTGCTCCCTGCAGGGATGGGAGTGGCGGTAGGTGGTGTGGAGGCCTGGAATCAAGTGGTGGGAGTTACCCAGAGCATTTTAACCCTGTGGATCCAGAAAATTGAACTGCTGATGGTGTGAGAAATTAACCACTTCTTTTAGAATTCAAGAAGGGAAAAGCATCAGCTCAAAGTATAGGAAAAAAGCCTTTTTTGTTCTCCATGGCTTAAAATGGTTAAATATGATCTTTTTTTCCTGGAAGAAAGAAGGCACACAGTGCTATCAGCAGCCCCCTAACAGTATGTGTGCATCTGGTCCTTATCCTTAGGCACATGTTTTATGTGGATGAAGTCACAGTTTATATCCTGTTTTTCATTTCGCATTATCGTAAACATTTCCCTGTAGTTCTGACAACTCAGACTTAGTCTACTGAGTTGCTGCGCTGGAATTTGCCGAGCTTGTCTTACTTCCACTGTTGCATATTGTGGTTGTTTCTGCTTTTCGGGAAGTGGAGGCGAAGCAGCAGCTGACAAATATGCTTTGACCCTGTAAGCATCTACTGACTGGCCCTTCCTTCCTCCCTCCTTCCTTCCAAGTGATACTGACACGCCTGCTGACCAGATGAAAAGAGCTGAGCCAGGACCTGAGGGCTGCCGCTTCTCGGGCATTTCATTTAGGGGCTCAGCCAGTTTTCACTGAACACCTTCCATGCGCGTTAGAGGAGACAGACAGACTCTGAACTGGCTTTGCTTGTGGTTGAGCAGAGAGGACAGTTTATTAAGTAGTAATGACTAAAAGACTGGGGGTGCTCTGATAAGGGAAGTGTTGGAGGCTGTGGGAGGGCCCTGGGTGGACCTAGCTAGATAAAGGGGGTGTGGGGAAGGGGGGCGGGACTGACCAAGTGCTCTGCCCGTGGCGCACTCGGGGAAGGAGAGCAGTCGGGCACAAGTCACTGACAAGTGTGATGGAAGGTTGGAAAGATGTGTAGGGTTCGGTGATGCAGGGCCTGCTGAACCAGGCCGGAGGGGGTGACCTTAGTGCCGAGTGTGTTGGGGTGTCAGTGATGGGGTTTTCTGTGGGTTTTCTTTTGAGGACAGTGTCTATAGAGAGATACCTGGATCCAGATTTGACATCAGTGATGGTTTGAAGCAAGGGAAGGTCCAAGCCAGATTCTAATAAAAGATCGAAGGGAGTGAAGCTGGGAGCAGGCAGGGAGACCAATGCCACAGCTCTAACAGGAGGTGGGGGTGATGTGCCCGAGCTGGGCGTTGGCAGTGGGGTAGAGAGAATCAGACGCCTCATCTGTGATTGAGGAGGTAGGCCTGGTAACTGAGGAAGGAGACATTCAGATCTCAAGTTCACCTCATCAGCCTTCTTAGGGCCAAGGTGACTCGGGCCTAGACCCATCAATTGATGGCCAGTTGTACTGTAACTGGACAAAGGTTTCAAGTAAAAAGGGACAGCCCTGAAGCAGGATCTAGGGTCAAAGTCATTGCGGTCTGTTGGATTCCACAGCTTGGAGACAGGGCCCCCACAGTCTCTTGGAGGAGAACGGATGGGTTCCTTCAGCCCTGCAGAGCCATGAATTTGAACTGCAAGGTCTGCAGATTCTTCCTGGCTCTGTTGAGCAATATCCTCAGTGTTGGCCTTGCCCTTGACTGTGCCGTATGTGTATTCTTAATTAACCGTGTTTGTGAGTTCTTTGATGAACACCACATTGTTCAGTCATGATAAAAACCTGCTAAGTTTTGTTTTTCTCACTGCAAATCCGTCTACAGCTTCCTTAGCACTTTAGCCCCACATGAGAGTCTACTTCACTCCCATCCCAAGTAAGTAACTTGAGAGGGAAGCCTGGGACTCCTGTTTCTTCAGAAGAGACAGAGGGTCATGTGGCAAATTAGTAATAATAGTGGCTACCCTTAATGCAGGCCACTGAGCGCCAGGCACTGAAATGCGTGGTTCGCATCTAAGTGTTAAATGAGAGAATTCAGTGCCCCCGTCCAGGCAGAGAGTAGAGACAAGAAAACAGGCCCGGAGAAGCAGAGTGTCCTGGGTCAATCTGAGCAGATGAGCTCTGGAGCTAGCAGAGCTGGTTTTGAATCTTGGCCCCACCTCTTGCTACCTCTGTGTCCCTGGGCAAGTTACCAAACTTCTTACAGCCTCCGTTTGCTCATTTGTAACACGGGGGGGTGCAGAGTTGTAAGGATGAAATGAGAAGTGTGGGAAGGAGTTAGTGTGGCACTTGCCTTAGAGAAAAGCTCAGGAAATGCCGGCGGCTTCAGCTTTGAGAGCCAGAGGCCTATCACTCCCAAGTCTGCCCTTTTAACCTTCTACAAGGGTTATCGGGGTCCTGACTCCTTCGCCATGGCAGGGCCCTGAACAACCCTACTTCCTCATGTGCTTTTTCCAGATCATCAAGTTCTGAAGAACAGTTTATTGCGTGTTAGATAGAGCCCCTGCAGGGCAGCTGAATTGCCATTTTTGAAGCTGAGCAACCACTTGTGCTTCAGGAAGTGAAACTCCCAGTGAGCTGTTTTAACTGGAGGTTCTAGGAAGACAGGAAAGGCCAAGCATGGGAATTGGGGAAATCCTACCCTCTCCCCTCAAACCTCAAGTCCCCAGATTCCATTATAGACCACCTTGAGGGCTTTGGGTAAGGGTGGCCGAGGAGGACTTTGCTTCCCTCTGTATGTTTTTATCCATCTGGCTGAGCAGAACCTGCCTTTATGCTGTTTGTCTACCTCGGAACCCTTGTAACGTCCACATTTCCTCTCTCAATCCAACGCGAGCTCTAAGCTCTCATCTCGATAATTCCTAGCAGTGGTTTCTCGCTGCTGCCTGCCCCACCCAAGGCCAGGTGCCTACAGCTGCCTTCGGCTGGCACCATGGAGTGTCTCGCCTGCCTCCCTCCCATTCTTTTGGAAGCCTGGGACTGGGAATCGCCCTCTGGCGGGACGGATTGGATCACGCATGCCTGTCTCCTTTTTCAGGAGAGATCTTCGAGCTGAAGGCAGAGCTCAACAGTGACAAGAAGGAGAAGAAGAAGGAGGCGGTGAAGAAAGTGATTGCCTCAATGACAGTGGGCAAAGATGTCAGGTGTGTAGGGGCAGGCTGAGTGGCAGCTGAGTCCAGGTCAGATCTCTGCTTAGGGCGCCCCTAGGGACCCGTGTCTTCCCTCATCCAGCTCCCTTCATGAACCTCCTTTCCAAACAGGAGACTTTATTTTTAAAGGGGTCACGAGCTCCAGTGTTGATGGGGTCAGGCAGTAATGCAGTGAGTGAAGCGGACTGGGTTGAAAAGGCAACAGGCGATGAAGCGGATGTGGCCTGAGCCCTGTCGGAAACTCCAGCTGGTGGGTGGTGGGGCATGAACCCAGTGTGGCCAGGTCTCCTGGTTTTCTGAAAGAGTGCAAAATTAGAGTTTTCATTTTAAATCTCCCTGCTTTTGATTGCCAGGTGATAGTAAACAAAGAAACTAACACTGCCCACATAAAACACACTTGCAGATCGAGTTTGTCAAATTTGGTGCCATTTGCAGCCTCTGGTTTGCATCAGACTGCCTGAGCAGAGCATGTAGGACTGCCGCCGAAGCTTTGTTCATGCTTCTCTCCTGCCTGGAAGGCCCCTTCCCCCTCTCCATGTACCCAGCCTATCTTTCCATCTTTTGAAATCCATTCAAGTTCTCCCTGTGCCTTTCCCATCAGCCCAGCCCACTGCCCCGCACACAGAGCATCTTCTCTATGTTCCTGTCCCCATCACTGATTCTTGACTGTTCTCTTGTGTACTTGTGTTTATGTGCCCACCACACTGTAAAGTCTCCAAGGACAGGGACTGGATTTTGCAACAACTTAACGCTTGCACAGTGTTTGAGAGTCTGCAGAACACTTTCAGATATTTTCCCAGCAGTTCCTTACAATTCCTATATTCTAAGTAATGATATTTTTACTGCCAAAGAAACCAGATAAAGAAGGAGTACAGTGACTGCCCAACGGTCACTTGGTTGATGGCAGAACTAGGACTCATGCCTAGCCCTTCTGAAATCCAAACCCAGGTGTCTTTCGCCTGTTCCCTCTCCTCTGTGCCCTCGTGGGGCCCAGCCCTGTGCTGACATGGAGCAGCTGCTCCTTTGGGTCCCACAGCAGGATCACACTGCTGCAGACTTCTCCATGGACTGCCCTACCCCATGGCCACCCTCCTCAAGCCCTGCCTGACAGCCACAGGAGAAACAGTTCTCCTGAAGGACCTGCTGCACTAAAGACAGGGTGGCAGAGGGATCAGGCATCTGCTGGAAAACTGGCCTCCTCCCAAATCAGATTCCTTCCAGGACAGAAGCGCTCTCCTTCAACTAGAACACCACTGTCACCTCCACACAGAGGGAGCCTCTGTTCTACATCTCAAGTGATCTTGTTGTGCTGGTGAGATGGGCCCAAAAGAGCAAGTGGACTCGTCAGCTGTTTCCCTTCCCCCCTCCTCCTGGTGTGTCTTCCAAGGTGATTGATCATCTTCCAAGGCAATCAGTCCATTTCCACACGAACTGGTCTCCTGCCTGCTGGGCACAGGAAATTCGCTTTGACCTCTTAAGTCTCTGTGTTATATACCATGTCCTTGCCCATAAAAATCACAGCACTTGAGAAGAGAGGTGATGATTCCAGAGACAGAAAATTGATCTCTAACCGTATTTCCCACCTTAAGGGGCCTGACACCCCGGGCCTGTGGGTACCATGTTGGGAGGGGCGCACCCAGAGTAACAGCAGCCCTGAACGCGGCGTTGGCGTTTTCAGGCAGGTCATTTGACATTTATGAGCCTCACGTTGTCTTCTATAAAGTAGGAACATCCCCCGGCTTCTCGGGGCTGTTAAATGAGGTCAAGTACACATGTAAAGCTCTTAGTCCTAAGCCTTGTATATAGCACATGCTCTGTACGTGCTGAGCTGCTTTTTATTTTATTTTATTTTATTTTTTAAAAGATTTTATTTATTCTTAGAGGGAAAGGGAGGGAGAGAAACATCAATGTGCACAAGAAACATTGATTGGTTGCCTCTCGCTTACCCTCAACCAGGGACCTGGGCTGCAACCCAGACATGTGCCCTGAACAGGAATTGAACTGGCCACCTTTCAGTTTGCAGGACAGCACCCAGCCTACTGAGCCACACCCGTCAGGGCCTGAGCTGGTTTTTAGTGGGCACCTGAGCTGGCACCTTGTGGTGAAAACAATGCGGCCCATCTCTGCTTCCCAGCAACCCTCCGGAACTGGTAGCCCAGCATAAGGGGCCACGCTAAGTATCAGGAGAAGGGAAAACAGTCATTTTCATTGATTTAGCATCTGCCAGTTGTCAAGGACCAGATGGACACCTACAGTATGTTGTCTTCTGTCGTTATCACAAGGGCCCAGTGAAACAGGGTTGTGTCGAACCTTTCTCGCAAACGAGGAAACTGGGACTCGGGGTTAGGACAGGGGATGAAGGAGTTCTCCCAACTCGGACAGCAAACGAGAGGCAGAGCTGGGTTTTAGCCAGGTCCGATGGACTCCGTAGCTCATGTTCGAACCCTGAGAAGAGAACAGAGGACTCTTTTTGCTTTTAAAATCTGCCTTTGAAATTCCGTTTCTACCAGTAGGTGTTCGTGGTAACAAAGCATAGTTGATGGTCTGTCTCCCTTTTACTAGGAGGTCCTATTATCTTTCTCCTTCCTTCCTATTCACTGTTTCCCTGCAGCCCCCGCTCCCATTAGCTGCCCGAAAAATCTTCCTCTTCCTTTCTTGGTCTTCCCACACTGATGCCATTTTGACCTTCTAGTGCCCTCTTCCCCGATGTGGTAAACTGTATGCAGACGGACAACCTGGAGCTGAAGAAGCTGGTGTACCTGTACTTGATGAACTATGCCAAGAGTCAGCCCGACATGGCCATCATGGCTGTCAACACCTTTGTGAAGGTGAGGAGGAGCCTGGTGCGAGCAGGGGTGTGGGTGCTCGCGGCTCCATCTCCCCTCCATCTCCTGGGGCGAGGCACCATGGCCCTGGGTGGAGATGCTCAGGCTCCTTTTCAGGCTCTCTGACTCCCAGCCTGAGGACTTCATCTTCCAGCAGAGGGCTCCCACTCTCCAGAAAATCTGATGCTGCAGACCCTGCTAACACATTCCTTGTGAAGTTGCACGATCCCTGAGTGCCACGGGGGTGAGCCCTGCCTACACCCTCTACCAGGGCAGCATTCACACATGGCAGAGAGCTTCTCTGTTTCCCTTCTAGACTTCGCTCCCTTCTGCATTTTCTGTCCTCCAGAGTGAGAAGCAAGCAGATACTTGAATGTCAGCTCTGTGCACCTTTAGGGCCCTGGCTCCCCTACCCCCATCAGACGCCCAGAAGTGGGCAGATGAGGGGTTCTGTGTCCTAGTGGAAAGATCAAAGGCTGTGGCACTGAATGCATGTGGGTTTGAATCACAGCTCTGCCCTGTGGCTGCGTGAGCTCCCAACCCTCCTGTGAGCCTCAGCTCCCTCGCCTGTGAAACAGGAAGAGTATCCAGTGCCTGCTCTGCGGATCAGAGCAACACAGCACAAAGTCCCAGCACGATGTCTGGCATATGCTTGGTGCCCACATGTGGCACTTTTGATGCTGTAGGCCACAGTTGGTGGGAGGTCCCATAGCAGCCATCTGATGTTGCTCAACCCACCCCTGCCGCCGGCCAATGGCTGGTTCCCCTCAGGACTGTGAGGACCCCAACCCCCTGATCCGGGCCCTGGCCGTGAGGACCATGGGTTGCATCCGCGTTGACAAGATCACAGAGTACCTGTGTGAGCCACTCCGGAAGTGCCTGAAGGACGAGGACCCATACGTTCGCAAGACAGCGGCTGTATGCGTGGCCAAGCTTCATGACATCAATGCCCAGCTCGTAGAGGACCAGGGCTTCCTGGACACACTTAAAGACCTCATCTCCGACTCTAACCCCATGGTAAGCTGCTGCTACTCACTGTGCCACCTCCATACCTCCTGGGTTGCTTGGGAAAACCTTAGCTTGACCCTCCACCAGACAGGCCTCAGTTCCTGGAAGTCAGAGCTTTGCTGGGTGGGGTCATTGCTTTTGTGCCTGCAGTGGCTCAGGCAGCACCTTTGGAGACAGCTAGACCTGGACTCCCTGCGTGTCCTCTGTCACAAGCTGTGTGACTTTGGGCAAACTGCTTAACCTTCCAGATCCCTCGTCATCAGTCAGATCGATCTAATTCTGCACAGTTGGCAGGAGCGCTGTGAGGCTTAAGCTATGAAGGCAGTGTGTTTGGTCCAGCCAGGCACACAGTGGGCGTGCATCCAAGACTAGTGCCTTCCTTCCAGTCACTGTCATTGTCACTGTCTTCTCACCAAGATTGTCTGTGAGATCTGAAAGTGAGGTACTTTTCTCTTTACTCTCATAGAGGTCACCCTGGAAGTAGCATAGCCGGGATGACAGGCACCAGGGTGTGGCTGGGAGCACAACTTGTCCCCTGCCACAGCAGTGGCAGCAGTTTGGAGGGCAGTTCAGCAGGCCCTGTCTGATTCGAAATGTGCAGAACCCTTAGCCCAGCCGGCCCACTCTGTGTCCTGCAGAACAGATTACAGCCAGCGAGTGACCAGTGCAGGGGTGGCCGTTGGAACGCTTTGTCATAGGGAAAACTTGAGAACCATGCGGAACACACGTGAAAACAGCTGCTCTGGTGAAAATAGGTTGAGATCCAGAGCCTCACCAGCAAGCCCCTCTGTACTCTAGTCCCCAGGTGTTCCCAGCAGCCCCCGGGGCTCTGCAGGGATCACCTCGCCCTGAGAAGCACTGTTGACGGAGAGGTCACCTGGGAGTAAGCTGTTGTAGCTGGTAGGCGGGGGCTGTGTGCGAGGTAGCTGGTAATGCTTCCTCTGGCCAGGCGCTTGGAGTGAGATCTTTCTTTTGTTTCCCCTCGTCTTTTTCTTTTAATGGCAAGTGCACTTATTTTAGTTCCAGTTTACAGAGGAGTCAGTAGAGTGAGTGCGTAGAGTGGGTCTTTGTGCTGAGACCCTGCCCATTGGGTCATTTTCCTCAGGATATTCAACCTCTGAGCGGCCCGCATCACTGGCCCCACTGCCCCCTGGCCTGTGGGCAGTGCCCCTAGCCTCTGCCCCGTTCACCCTCCCAACCAGGTGGTGGCAAACGCGGTAGCTGCCCTCTCAGAGATCGCCGAGTCTCACCCCAGCAGCAACCTCCTCGACCTGAACCCGCAGTCCATTAACAAGCTGCTGACAGCCCTGAACGAGTGCACCGAGTGGGGCCAGATCTTCATCCTGGACTGCCTGGCCAACTACACGCCCAAGGACGACCGGGAGGCCCAGAGGTGAGCAGGCTGCCCCTTGCTTGCCAGCCCAGCCAGGGCTGGTCCCCGGTGGGGCTCTAACCATGAGCTCGGCCTCAGGCCTTCGTGGGCTCCTTCCCAGGGCCTTATCCCACAGTCCATCCTCAGACACACCTCAGGGGAGGCCAGGGCCAGGCTGTCAGTGGTGTCCTTCAGGCAGTCAGCTCACAGATCATCGTGGGGAAAGACAGGAGCCAGGACCTGACCTGGGAGCTGACAGAGACCCTGGCCACCTCGGGCTGAGTGAATGAAGTGGATGGCATCAGAGCCGCCATTCACTGAATTCTCCCTGGGTACCTGGGGCTCTGCTGGTGCTTCCCGTGCATTTGATAACCTTAAAGCAACTCTGTAAAGGCAGTCCCATCACTGTCCCCATTTTACAGGTAAGGACACCCCCCTTAGAGAGATGGAAGAAATCATGCAGGTCACCAAGTTCGGGCTCCTGTGACTCTTAGTCCTAACCAATATGATACTGTGCCACTTCTGCATGCCCTCACACAGGGGAAGGGAGGGAGTGGACATTTATCAAGTATTTACTACGTGACGGGCACTCTGCTGGCGCTTTACATGTGTTGTCTCACTTAAGCCCCAGCAACTCCGTGACGTCAGCATCATCATCTCCATTTTCTAGGTGAGGAAACTGAGGCTTAGGGTTTTTCCCACACTTGGGGTCAGTTTACAAGCAGCAAAACGAGCATCTAGATCTTGCACTACAGAAAACATGCTACCTTGGTAACTAAAAGCCGGGTGTTCCCCCCTGTCTGTCTCTCCTCTTTATCCCCCCGGAATGAACCTCAGCATCTGTGAGCGGGTCACCCCCAGGCTCTCCCATGCCAACTCCGCTGTGGTGCTGTCTGCCGTGAAGGTCCTGATGAAGTTTATGGAGATGTTGTCCAAGGACCTGGACTACTACGGCACACTGCTCAAGAAGCTGGCCCCACCCCTGGTCACGCTGCTGTCGGCCGAGCCTGAGCTGCAGTACGTGGCCCTGCGCAACATCAACCTCATCGTGCAGAAAAGGTACCAGGATGCAGTGTGTGCCCCTGGGGGTTCTGCTGCTGGGAGAGGGGCTCTGAAGGGACACCGATGTGTCCCCATGCAGGAAGTCTCAGTAGTCAGCCAAGGGCACCTTTCCCTCCAGGGGACATTTGACGACATCTGGAGATGTCTTTGGTTGTCACAGCTGGGCGTCCTACTGGGGTCCAGCGGGTAGAGGCCAGGGATGCTGCTTACCGTCCCGCAGCACGTGGAACAGAGAACTGTTTCGTCCACAGTGTCGGTAGTGCTGAAGTTGGGAAACCTGGGCTTCGCTTAACCGGGCAGCAGGCCAGGTGAAGGCCAGCATGGATCTTCTTAACCACAGACCACGGATGGCTCTGCAGCCTGCAGAGCCTCTGGAGGTGGCGTGTAGGATTTTATGTGTGTACATGCATTTTTCCTGGGACAGGGTCTGTTGCTCTAGTCACATTCCCTGAGGTTGGAGACTGTAGGGCAGGGGTGTCAGACTCATTTTCACCGAGGACCACATCAGCCTCGCAGTTGCCTTCAAAGGGCTGAATGTAATTTCAGCTCCTTAACGGTGAAGGAGTAGTTACATTTATACAGTCCTAAAATTATTTCGGCCCTCTGAAGGCAACCGTGAGGCTGATGTGGCCCGCAGGGGAAATGAGTTTGACACCCCTGCTCTAGGTGGTGAGGCGCTATGGACTTCGCATCAGCCTTGGGCCAGGGGAGGGGTATGTCAGAGTCGCTCAGAATGCCGTGCAACCTGTTTCGTCCTCCCTGTGGAAACAATTGCGGCAGGAAGCCACTGTTCCTAAGGGAAGACACCCGAGGCCAGCAGTGAGTGGTGCTGAAAAGCAATTAGGAGTGCCAGTTCCAGGGGCCCAAAGCAGAAGGGGCTTTCTGGAATGCTCCAGTGAGGGAGCCTAGCAGCTCTGCAGAGTAGAGCTCGGCTCTGGAGTTCTATGAGCCTTTTTGGTCAAACAGCTTCTTCCACTGTGTGTGACAGCTGCCCCGCTGGTGAGAGTGGGGCTGCGTGGAGAACAGGGGCCTCGCAGACATTCCCTCTTGGAAGACAGTATAATCTCCTTGTCCTCGTAGCGTCAGTCTGGCTCCTAGGACACCCTTGGGGGCCCAAGATATCAGTGGAATTGGGACATTGGTGCAGGTTTGGGAATTAAATCTGGGACAGCGCTCTGGGCGCCCAGACAAAGGGTGGGGCAGGGAGTCGCAGCTGCAGGGTGGCATCGGTGAGGCGTAGTGACCAATGGACCCTGATCAGCATGAAGGGCTCGCTGGCTCTGTTTATTTAATGTGGCGAATCTCTGAAGAAGTTGACCGTTGCCAAGGCACCACCTGGCTCGGTCCTGACAAGCAGCTGGGCAGCTTTGCGGAGTGCCGACTGCAGAAATCACTTCTTCCTGCTGCCCCCCAGCCTGGAATCCTGCCTCCCCACAGGCACGACGGAGGCTCTTTGCTTTGCACAGCAGCGTGGAGTACCCTGGGTCCCTCCTTTCTTCTACGCTGTGTCTTCTCCCTCCTTCACTGTCTGTCCTCACTCCTTTGCCTTTCTCCTTTCTGTTCTGGAAAGGGCATAGGAGTGGGAGTAGGGGGTGGTGACTCTCATCTTGCTCCCATCCTTGTTGGCACTAAGTGTAGCCTGGTGCACGCCTCTCCACCTCTCAGCTTTCCTCACCTAAGAAAAAAGTGGACGGTGCCAGAGGAGCAGTGACACTCGCTGGTGACAGCCAGTGCCTTCTCTGAGGCAGGCATGGATCAGGCCGGCTGCTTCACAGTAGCCCTGGCGTGTGGGGGTCTGTGTAAGGGTCCCAGGATCACCCCGCATTCAGAGAGTCACTTGGGACTCATGGGAGTCAGCGTGTAGTTGTGTTTACGGCTGAGATTTATTATCAGCGTAATGAGGATACACAGCTGGGTCCTAAGGGAGAAAGACACAGATGGAGTCTGGAGGAATGCTCCCTTCCACGGGGGCGGGGTCACATAGGGCACACTCCTCCCTGAGCTGCGGAGTGCAGCCACAGGGGTGTAATGTTTCTGCCTGGGGTCACCTGTTCGAGACTCCTGTAGGTAGCCTTTGCGGGGCGCCCCAAAATTCCAGACTCCCAGAAGGAAAGTAGGTGTTCAGCATAGACCATGTTGTTTCCACACACAGTCTGGGCACAGTTCATCACCTTTATCGGGAATGGTAAGAACACTCCCAAAGGCCGAGTTCCAGGACTCCAGGTCTTTCTACAGCTAGAGACTCGGGTCTACGGTGACAACACAGTGTCATGCCCGATTCATGGTGAGGAAGCGGGGGCCTGAGTCGCAAGCTGGGATTGGAACCAGGCCTGATCCCCGAGCCTATCGCCAGATGCCTGCCGCCTCTCAAATACGAACTGCCTCTTGCCTGTGTTCCCTCTTCCCTCCCTGGCATGTGGTTCGACACACGGTGGCCAGGCAGTGGACCCTCTGCCCGGGAGCGTGTAGCCACAGTGGTGACCGCCTTCGTGGATGTCAGGGTCCACCTCACACCCAAAAGTGTCCCAGCAAATGTGCAAGAGGTTTTCTCACAGGGTTTATGACTTGCTTTTTGCTCTGCGGGCACCCCTGCCCCGCCACCAGGCCTGAAATCCTGAAGCATGAGATGAAAGTCTTCTTCGTGAAATACAATGACCCCATCTACGTGAAGCTAGAGAAGCTGGACATCATGATCCGCCTGGCCTCCCAGGCCAACATCGCCCAGGTCAGCAGAGGGTGGTGGCTGGGCTCTGGTGTTGGACAGCAGCGCTGCCAATGAGCTGCGGTCCCTGGACAGGGTGCCTGGTCTCACTGTTAACAGTTCATCCATGCAGAGTACTTGGCACAGGACACGGGGCTCTGGGAGCAAGCACGCACCAGATAGTCAGTGATAAAGAATCTGTTTTCCCCATCATCACTTACCCGTCCATTGAAAAGTGGCAGTCTGGTGGATATGGCAGCTCACTTAAACGAGGGCTGTCTAACCCTACCAGTTAGTCCTTCCCTGCTCTCCCCTTGGGGCCCCTGACAGTTTTCTCCCTGCTTTGGGCCTTTCACCTCTAGCAAGAGGCAGAACTTCATCCTTCTAGGGGTCTGTGCATCCCCACTGCCCAGGGGTATTCCAGGTGGTTGCCCCACTAGAGCCCCTCCAATCCCACCTTCTCTTTTGGGGCCACAGGTCTTGGCAGAACTTAAAGAGTATGCCACAGAGGTGGATGTAGACTTTGTACGGAAGGCTGTGCGAGCTATCGGCCGCTGCGCCATCAAAGTGGAGGTAAGGCTGGGACTCTGTCCTCGGCTGGGGGAGGGGCAGGGAGAGGGGAAGGCAGCTGAAACCGTAAAACCAGTCTGATTCTAGCAGAATCTGCCAGGTTCTCGTGGTCCAGGAAGGCCTGAGGGTCACTGCTAGCATCCCCAAGGCACCCGCTGTGCAGCTCAGGTTGGGCTCATTCTCCCTCTGTGCTCTCCCTCAGGCCTTTGCGTTGATGCAGATGAAATGAACCCATGGGAATCGTGGGTTCTCTTGCAGCATTAGCTAAGAGAATGGGGCACCCCCAGCTGGTGGTGGCCCTGGTGGACTTAGCTTTCAGTACATGGAGCTTTGGGCCAGGGGCTGTGCCTGTCAAAGGTTTTGGCAAGTGTCACAATTCAGCTGTCCACGTGTCCCTTTTTCCAAGCTCCCGAGGGCTCTACAGAATATGTCCTGACATTTCATCTGACCCATTCTCTGCCTATGGAGATGCTTCTTAACCACTGAGCTGACTTCCCTTCAATGGGCCCCCTGGTGGCTAGGGGATCATGGGACAGCTGGTCACCCGAACCCATTATGGCGTCCTGAGAAATCCCTCCCACGAGGGGCAGCAGGGTGGATCCAGCCAGGCTTTCCTAAGCATTTTGGTCACAGGAGACCTTTGGGAGGCAAGTAGAAATGAGGCAAGGTCAGGCTGCAGCATGGGCACTCTGCCTTCAGGGCTTGGCCTGGAGGAGCTCCAGGGACTCTCCCCGTTCTCAGAGCTCTGCTGGCCTTCTCCTCGCCTAATTCTGCTCCCCGTGTCCCTGCTGTCCTGAGGCCATCATTCTGTACTCATTGTTTTGCCTGTTGTCCTGGTCCGTGTTCTGCTCTCCCACTGTGACAAGGAAGGTAGACAAGGCAGGACTGAGCCCTGGGCCAAGACACAGCTACTAGAAGTTCTTTTGGAAATGGGCGCAGGGCCCTTGCCCAAACTCTCCTCTTCCCACACAGCAATCTGCGGAGCGCTGTGTGAGCACGCTGCTCGACCTCATCCAGACCAAGGTGAACTACGTGGTCCAGGAAGCCATCGTGGTCATTAAGGACATCTTTCGAAAGTACCCCAACAAGTACGTATCCGTCCCTCCCAGTGAGGCTGATGTGACTCTTCTGGGGACAGGGCTGGTGGGAGGGAAAAGCAAAGAGGAGCCTCTCCTCTCTGATCCTTACTTCTCTGCCACAAACAGTATTCTGAAAAGAAACCCTTGGTTTTTTCTTATTTCTCCTGAGCTGTCCCTCCTCTTCTCCCCAGACCAAAATAAGAACTAAAATGTAACAGATAAAACTCCAGTCCCTTTGCTTACCACCCTCATGGAGTCTTGAGAGGCATCTGCTTGTCCCTTTTGGCCCCTGCTGGGCCTCCCCAAGTTGCCCGGGCTCCTTCCGTGCTCACTGGCCGGCTGTGCACTGGTCTCCAGGTATGAGAGCGTGATCGCCACGCTGTGTGAGAACCTGGACTCCTTGGATGAACCCGAGGCCCGGGCTGCCATGATCTGGATCGTGGGCGAGTATGCCGAGCGGATTGACAACGCAGACGAGCTGCTGGAGAGTTTCCTTGAGGGCTTCCATGACGAGAGCACCCAGGTGAGCCATCAGGCCTGTGTGTGGGTCCATCCTGCTCTAAAACCCTCCCAGCCAGCAGGCCTAGGGCCATCCCCTACTAAGGCTGCACTGATGGTGTGGCAGTCAGATGAGTGCTGTGCGGGTGACAGGTGTGGCCCCTTTTCCTCCCGCACCGCGGTCCCTCGGCGGAGGGGTAGGGGGAGTGGGGACGGTCTGTGATGGTGAGCACTGAAAGCAGGCAAAGCGTTCTGGTTTTGTTTCCATATTTCTCTTTGGATAGAGAACACATTGGTTCAGAATGTAACAGAGACAAAAGAATTTATATAGTGAAAGTTCTCTTTCCCACCACTTTCCTGGCCACCAGTTCTCCCAGAGATCACTATGTTATTTATTGGTTTCCTGGGGATACTTCCAGAGAGAGTTTAGGAGCACACCAGCAGGTGTACACACACCTCTGTACATGTAAACATACATATGTACAGTCAGTTACTGTTATTTGTGGTTCTTACGTTCTGTGAAGTCACCACAAGCTCCAAACTAACCAGTACTAAACCATTGCTCCTGGGAGAAATAAAGAGTTGGGTTTCTATGTGCCTCTGGTCCCAGCACTTCTGTCTGCTTGTCAATGCATAACCTGTTTTACTTGTATTTCTGTTTAAAGGCACTGTATTTAATACACGTTGTTGATTCAGTCACATTGAAATCATGGCCAACAGCACCGTAATTCATGCCTAAACAAAGCTCATCTAACACATGTATTTTCTCCAAAAGGCACATCACAGCCTTCCTGCACATAGGAATACCAGACTGCCCTTCCCACTACACGTGGAGGTCATTTTAAACAGAGAAAATACCCACAAAAAGCACCAAAATGTGAAAGACATGGCACTGAATAGATGGAGAAAAGGACACTTGTTTGCAGTGTAAGAACTCAGGCAGAAAGGCAGAGCGTTGCCTCGTGAGATCGGCTCGGGGGGGTGTCAGGCAGCTCAGGCTTTGCACTGCTTTGCACATGTCTGTGAATGACCACAATAGTGCCGAGAGCACTGATTTGGGAGTTACAAGTATATTTTAGCAAGCAGGCAAATTTGCAAATATGGACTCTTTGAATGAGGATCAACTGAATATATATACTTATTTCTCATTTATTTTTTAACACTAGTGGTAGCATATTATACAAATTCAAACTTTTTAGCACCTGGCCTTTTTCCCTTAAAAATATATGTGTAGGCCCTGCCATTAATTTACGAGAACTTTTACAGCTGCATAGGGGTCCTTCATGCAGAGCTCCCATGTTTATTTAACCAGCATCCTCTGATGGATATGTGCCAGCCTTCTGCTCTTTTAATCAGTCACGCTGTGAGTAAGCTGTGTGAAGCACATCTGCAAGTATAGCTGGGGTGTAATAAATTCTCAGAAGCAGAGTGCCTGGTAAAAGGGCCCATGCATGGGAGATTTCCCTTAGTGTAGAGACTGTTCTGATTTGCACTCCTAGCTCAGAGGTGGGCAGCCCTCTCTTTACCTCTTTCCCAGCCCAGCGCATCCTCAAACTCTTTGCCAGTCTGATCGATGACACATGGTACAGTGATGTAGCTTTGTTTGCATTTCTGTTCTGAACAGGGTTGAGCACCTTTTCATTTGTACTCCCTTCTCTGGGAACTCTCTGGTCATGCATGGGGGCCTTTAAAACATCTGTTCATAGCACAGAAAATCTCGGCTCTCCCAGCTGGGGCAGTGTATCCCAGTGCGTGAGGGCACAGGACTTGGGATTGGAGACCCCGGGGTCCAAACCCCTCTTCTGCCCCTTCTGACCCATTGGCCTTACACCGGTTCCTCACCTCTCAGCCTGTTTCCTGTTTGTGAAGTGGGGATCATAAGACCATCCCTCATCCCGTTGCTGTAGAAGTTGAATGGGACGCTTTGTGTAAAATCCTTACCACATGCTTAGCCCATGATAAGCGTTCATTAATGGTAGTATTGGTATTGGTCCAGGCAGAAAAGGGGACCAGCTGACTTCTTTAGCTGGTAATTGCGGGAATGTGCCCTCGGCACCCATGGGTGCGGGTGCTCAGATGGTGGCATCAGGGCTGTCTCTGCCTTTCAGGTGGCTTCTCCCTTGGGCAGGCCCCCATGGTGGAGCCTACGAGGAAGCACCACTTTCAGGCTGCAGCGTAGAGACTCCTGTCATTACTTTCTCCTTGATAGTTCCAGCGACAGTCTAGGCCCGTTCCCATTGTCCTGGGCCAGCCGCCGTGACTCTGGCCGGGTCTGTCAGACGCGCGTCCCTGGATTGCAAGAAGCAGGGAGGAGGAGGATTTTTTTTTTTTTTAAGGAAAGCAAGTGTTTCTATTACCAGAAGACAGAATAGATGCTGGCTAGGCAAAAACAACAGATGCCCATGACAAAATAATAGTAATAATTACTCCCGACACCCACTGCCACCTGCCAAGTCCAGCTGCCAGCCTGCCCCAAGGCTGCCTTCCCTTTCACCACACCAGACTCTCCCTTGTCTCCGAGAGGGAAAGCATGGCCTGGGATGGTTTCTACGAGCAAGTTCTGCCTGCAGAAGGATTACTGCAAAAGATGTCCTGCGAGGGGCATTTCTACCCGTCTGTAAGAGTAAATCTTTCGCAGCCTCTCCCCCTTAGCAAAGCCCACTGCAGAGCCAGGATTAGAAAAGCCAGACAGGGAAAGCTGAACAGGATACTTGGGCGGCCTGGAGCGACTTCACCTTACCAAGCCCATTTCCTTGTCTCTGTCACAGGACTCCTGCAAAGCTTACTGGGGAATGTGTGTAAACAGCCCACTCCAGTGCTCAGCAAATAGTAGCAATGTGGTGGTGGTGTTTCATTTAACTGGCCTGCACCCTCTGCCTCCTGGGTTCACAACACAGTTTAAAGCTTTTATGAGAATACTTGTTTAGCCCTGGCTGGTGTGGCTCAGTGGTTGAGTGCTGGCCTATGAACCAAAGGGTCGCCGGTTTGATTCCCAGTCTAGGGCACAGGCCTGATTTGTGGGCCAGGTACCCAGTAGGGGGCGCATGAGAGACAACCACACATTGATGTTTCTCTCCCTCTTTCTCCCTCCCTTCCCCTCTGTCTAAAAATAACTAAATATGCCCAGCTGGTGTAGCTCAGTGGATTGAGCGTGGGCTGGGAACCAGAGGGTCCCGGTTCGATTCCCAGTCGGAGAACATGCCTGGGTTGCAGGCCAGGTCCCCAATGAGGGCCATGTGAGAGGCAACCATACATTGCTCTTTCTCCCTTCCTTCTCCTCTCTCTGAAAATAAATAAATAAAATCTTTTAAAAATAAAAATAAATAAATAAATAAAATCTTTTAAAAAGAAAGAAAGAAAAAGAAAGGAATACTTAAGTGCTTTGCAGTTTGGATACTTATTTTAGATTGTCTCTTTGAGCCTCCTTGTGCTAGGCTCCTTGGCCTCTCCAGCCGTGGGTGGGAGGCTCAGGAAGTGTTAGCCATGGTGGTACGTCAGTCCAGCCTGCGTCTGGCCCCTGTCTGGATGGCGGGGGCAGCGGCATCGATGCTGGAGGGCTGCTGTGGGGGGTGGGAGGAGTGGGCTTGTGGCCGGATCTCCCAGGCAGCGTAGCACACCAGGCGGTGAAGAGTGAGTCCAGGCAGGCAGCTGACCTGGGTTGGGGAGAACGTGGTAAAGAGTCCCTGTGTGGTGGCCTCGCTGATACTGATGATGATGGTGACAGCTGTTGTGTATTAAACAGAAGACACAGTAGGTTCTTTACATTTGTTGTCTTACCGCCTCTTCCATTAACCCTGTGAGGTATTATACCCACTTTATAGATAAGGAAACACACTAAGAAAAGTTAAATGACTTGTGCAGGGTCACCCAGCTGGGAAGTGATAGACCCAGAGTTCAAATTGAGGTGTGATCTAACTCTAGCTCCAAGTCAGCTGCCATAAACTGTTGTGTTCAAAGCGCACAGGAACCCCCTGAAGTAAGCCACACGTCTCCCTCGTCGACTGAGGGTAAGTGGCTTTCGCTGCACCGCCTAGCTGGGAAGCATCGCCAGGACTGTGGGACAGCGCTGATAAGCGGGTGCAGGAGGCTGCAGCATCACAGGGCAGGGGGCCGGGGTGAGCATGAGATCAAGGGAGTGAGGGGGTGCTGGTGAGGCTGAGGGTGGAAGGTTCAGGTGAGAGGCGGAGGCTGAGAGAGGGCTAGGGAGGGCTGGTTCCCACCCTCTGGGAGAAGCACTGCCCCTCAGTGGAAGGCCAGAGCTGTGGGCCTGCCGGCCCATCGTCTGGGCCTCGCTGGCACCATCCGCGCGTATTGACAGGTAGTCCCTTCCAGAAGCATACCGGCTACACATGTTGCCTTTTTAAGCTGTGAGCTCCTTGAGGTCCTGTGAGGCCTGGAGCCCTGATAGGTTTCTGGGACCCTAGGGCAGGGCAGCAGGCCCTGACCTGCCCAGGGTCGCCAAATAGTATAGCGGCCAGGTCCTTCCTAAACGGCCTAGGCTACTCAGCACCGCCAATACCCCTGCTGGCCGTAGTCTGTGTTCTCTGGCCATCCCAAACCTAGGAAAGATGTTCTCACCTTCCGGGGCATCCAAACGCCCGTTTCCCTCTTTAAGGCCCTCGACTGATTTCCTGCTCTTCCCACATGAAGCCCATACTTCTTTGTCATTTCTCTGTCTTCCTGCAGGTCCAGCTACAGCTGCTGACAGCCATAGTGAAACTCTTTCTGAAGAAGCCAACGGAGACCCAGGAGCTGGTGCAGCAGGTCCTCAGCTTGGCCACTCAGGTGGGTGCCCAGCACAACTCTCACTCCATAGGGGGCGCTTCGGTCCAAGCAGCCAGACCCGGGCGGGCCTGCCCCGAAGACTGGCACCATTGTGGGTTTGGCCCCAGAGTAATCGGGGACCCCTGCTCGCGAAGCTCAGTCACACACAAATCAAGGTGGAATGGGGTCAGGTGGTGAAGTTGGGACAGACTGCAAATGAGCGAAGGGAGGAAAGCCATGAGAACCGGAGGGCAGACTGTCCGTAGAGATTGGAGTGGGCCTGGCCCGCTAGAGTGGGCTAGAGTGGAAAGTCGGCTGTGGGGGGAGGCGGGTGCTGGGTCATATGTGTTCAAACCCCCCCTTCCCCTCACCCAGTTACTCTGCTCTGAGTTTCATGAGCTTCTCGTTACTCCCCAAGGACTCAGACAACCCGGACCTGCGGGACCGTGGCTACATCTACTGGCGCCTGCTCTCCACGGACCCAGTGGCTGCCAAGGAGGTGGTGCTGGCTGAGAAGCCACTCATCTCAGAAGAGACAGACCTCATCGAGCCGACACTGCTGGACGAGCTCATCTGCTACATCGGCACGCTGGCCTCCGTCTACCACAAGCCGCCCAGTGCCTTCGTGGAGGGCGGCCGGGGCGTTGTACACAAGAGCCTGCCACCCCGCACCGCCTCGTGAGTGAAGTGGGCCAGCTGCCGGCTGCGCCTTCCCGCAGGGCCTCTCGTTTCAGTAGCACGGGTGCCCAGGCTCTATGTGATATCCCCTGGCAGGGCCTGAGTCTGAGGAAGATGATAATTCTGGCAACCTTTACTGAATGCTCACTACTCCCCTGGCGTTGACTGGGTGATCTCATTGATTCTGACAACACATCTGAGAGATGTCCGCATCTAACAGATGAGGACAGTGGGCACAGAGAGTTGAATGCCTGGGTCAGCATCCCACAGCCAGCAGAACTGGGCTCGGACCCGATTCTGTGTGATTCCAGAGCATCGTTCTCACCTTCCTCCTCTGCCGCTCCCGGGTGGCCGCTCTGGCCTGGTTGCCCAGCCCTCTGGGCACTGGCGTCCAGTCTTCTCTGAAGAGTGGGCCGAGTACTGGAAATACAGATGTCCTCTCCCTTCTTTCATCCCCGTGAAGCTGCATCTCCTGAAGAGCAGAAAAATGGATGAGGCAGGGGACAGGAAGGAAGGAGAGGCAGGTAGACAGCACCTGTGAGACAGTGAGGAGACCCAGTGCCTGTCCTGGGAGGATCCTGGAGACTGGGGACTCAGGCCTCCCCGAGACAGTCTGCCCCCGGCACTCCTGATCCCCTCTCTCCCTCTTGTGTCCTCAAAGGAACGAAAGCACAGAGAGCCCTGAGACTGCCCCTGCTGGGCCACCCTCTGGTGAGCAGCCAGATGTCATTCCTGCCCAGGGTGACCTGCTGGGTGACCTCCTCAACCTGGACCTTGGCCCGCCAGTGAGTGGCCCACCCCTGGCTACCTCCTCAGTGCAAATGGGAGCTGTGGACCTTCTTGGCGGTGGCCTTGACAGCCTGGTATGTCCTGGGAGCTCCTCTGGATGACATTGGTAATGATCTTCAGATGAACGCCCTCTCTGTGCCAGGCACCAACCGGGTACCTTTGCCTGTGAAGGTGATCCTGTAGCTCTTGGCTTGTAGGTGAGAAAACTGAGGCTTACAGAGGTCAGGAGACTTTCCCTCTAAGAGAGCACAGCTGTTAAACGGCAGACACAGGACTTCGCCCTTTGTCAGGCCTGTGAGCCCCAAGAGACTCGGGCAGTGTAGGGCCAGTCCTAGCCCCTTCCCCCGAGTCTGACCCTTAGGTGCCTGAGGCTGGGGGAGCCAGACCTGTGTCCATTAATCTCCCAACCCTGCAGCAGCTGGGGGCAGCAGCCTGGCAGGACTGAGAGAGGCCTGTTACAGGCCAGGGACAGTGCTCCCCTGTAGAAATGGGGTGGTGAAACTAGCCTGCGTATCTCCCAGGAAGTTGGTCAGACAGCTGGTAGAACCAAGTAGAGGGGGCAGCAGAACCCATGTCACGCAGCCATGCCCAGCTCAGGTCCCCAAGCCTGTGGCACAGGAAAAGGTGGGAAGGGCTGTGGCCTAGGATGTGGGTGGCGGGGTATCCAAGGGGGTGGTGCTCATCATAGAAGCAGTCTGGGCCCCTCCTAGGCCCAGCACAGTCTTGCACCGGGCTCATCTCAGACGGGCAGCAGCAACTAATCTTTTCTCTCTTTCCCTCTCCCCTGTTCCCCCATCTCTCTCTGTGTCTTCCTTCCTGGCTTTTCTCTCTGCATGTGGCTGCCTCTTCTCTTCACCCTGCCTGCTTCTGCTTGGAGATGGGGGATGAGCCTGAAGGGGTACGGTTCAACCCTCGCGTCACCAAGCCCTCGTCCCTGCTCCTCCTGGGAGCACTGGTCTAACATCCCAAGGGGCAGATGATGTCAGAGCAGTCCATCCCTGCCGAGCCTTGGCCTTCTCTCCAGTGGCCTGGCAGCCTCTGCTTTGACTGCCTGGCATCCGTGAATTCCTCATCCCATCCTCACTACCCTATGACAGAGTTGCCTTGTCATCCTGAGGATCACTGGCCTTCTCTGTCCCCGTGGCCACTCTCTGATACCCTGGAGGGCACACTCTTATCTCCTTAGCACAGTCCCCTCACAAAAGTGTGCCTCTGGTACCCCTTTTACCCATGGACTGAGTGTTAGTTTGCAGGTGTTCCCAGCTTTCCCGGAGGTCACCTCCAAGGCTCGACATTTGCAGGCATAGGATGGCTCGGCCTCTCTTCACCCACCTCGCTCTGTCTTGTTTCTGCAACTTAAGAGTTGGTTGACAGCAGCCTTGCGGGAACCCCTACTACCCCACTCCCCTATTTTCTAAAGAGCCAGGTGACTACACTCATCCCAAGCCCCTGATAACCCTGCCTGCCTCTGACGCCTTCAATTGCCTTTCCAGATCGGGGGCCCCAACTTCGTGACACCCCCAGCAGCAGCAGTACCAGCCAACCTAGGTGCACCCATGGGCAGTGGCCTCAGCGACCTCTTTGACCTGACCAGTGGCGTGGGCACCCTGTCAGGATCATATGTGGCCCCCAAAACAGTAAGTACCATGCCCCTTCTTGTAGTGAGAGGAGAGAGAAGATAGAGACTGGCATACAGGCTCCTTAAATGGCCCATTCCACAGACTCTGCCCGGGCCAGCAGGGATGGGCTCTGGGAACAGCGGTTTCCCAGCACAATGCCAAGGGCAGCTGGGGGTTAGGGGAGCACAGGGAAGAGATGCTAGGTAAGGGAAAGGCACCCCAGGGAGGAGCTGTAGGTTAGGCCTGTGGATCTGGACAGAATTAGCCAGGCCGAAGTAGGCAGAGCCTGTGGAAAAGCCTGGAGGTGAGGGAGAGCCTAGCACCTTCCAGGGAACTGGCAAAAGTCCCGTCTAGTTGGAGGACTGCTTCTCAGTGCTGTCCGACCCAATGTCTCTCGTTGATAATAGACGTTTTATAATGCCCCTTCCCCTCCTTTCCTTAAATGAGATCTGCGGGCTGGGCACCCACCTACACATACAGTTTTTATAATAAGATGCTACCACTGCCTGGAGAAAAAGGAAGAAAATAAAATCATGTAATTCAATGTCAAACAGGCTTGGGCACGCCCACCCCAGAAGACCCGAGGGAGTTGTTGGGTGCTGGCAGCAGTACAGAGTCACCGTGAAGGCCACACGGGTGCCATGAGTGGTGTGGCTGCAGTGGTGGCTGACGCCCAGTCAAATTCCAACAGAACAAAAACCAGGCTTCCCTTGAGTTTCACCATAGGTTCAGGTCTGGCCGTTTTAGGACATGTTGAACCCACGCAGAGCAATTGCTCATTGTGGGAACTGCTGACCCCTGGCAGCGTGTCCAGCATCCCTGACCCTGGCCCACAGAAAATAGTGCCTCCCCGCCATTGTGCTAGCTAAAGATCCCCCACAAATGCCTTCTGTGCTACCAAGGGGCAGTACCCTCCGGGGACTCCTGGCTAGACAGAGATGTGGGGAGACTAGGGAGGGAGGAAGCTGGTGAGTTGGCATTGCTGCACTCTGAGGGGTTGCTCTTAATCCTGGTGCAAGGGAGCCATCGGAAGGTTGGCACTTGAGAGACATGGCTCTGGCTACGGTGTGGAGGCCAGGTCGGCAGGGGGAAAGCAGCAGCGAGGAGCCCGGTGAGGACACTGGCAGGAGGTGATGCGTGCCATGGCAGCCGGGACAAGGAAGGCACCTTTGGGGGTGCAGACAAGAGGCTAGACTGGAGAGCTCCCTGAGAGGAAGGACTGGCAGGATGGGGGACCCCCGAGGAGGGTGATTCTGGCTCGGGCAGTTGGGTGAAGGGAGGTGTTGTTTTCTGAGATGGGGAGGGCAGGGGAAGGAGAGCTGAGCTTGGGGTGCACACACATGCAGGCCTGGCACTGAGGAAGGCACAGTGTGGGTTGCGCCCTGACCGTCAGGGAAGCTGCCAGTGGAGACAGACCTGAGCTGATCCCCGCACGACACTCAAGTCAGACACCGTGGCTGCCACTTTGTTCCCGGCCAGGGCCCCTCCTTCTCTTCAGGGTCCCCTCCCCAGAGCAGGATGCAGCTGGGCTTGAAGGGCGCAGTGACATCTTCATCGTGACCAGGGAGCTGCGAGGCAGCACCTGCCCTGGCCTCACCAGGTGTGCCAGCTGTACCTGCGGCAGTGGCGGCTGGAGCCCCCAGACAGGATCGGGACCTGCACGTGTCCATGCCAGGGACTACACAAGTATAGCACAGACTGCCCCAGTGAATCCTCCCAGCAGCCTTATGACGCTGTCACTCCCATTTGCGTTTGAGAAATCTGAGTGCTTTTGCCTGAGGTCACATAGCTGGTATGCGACTGAGACACACTGAATGCGCGGAGTGGGAGGTAGCTCCAAAGTCTGTGTTCCTAACTCCTATGCGATCACATCCCAAAGTGTTGAAGAACCTCCTGAGCGCTTGCCTTAACGTTGCGGGTTGTCAGAATTAGTAGGAGTGAAGAGAACGTACATTTACATGGTATGATGTAAAAAATGTTCAGCTGACTAATTACTACACAGATTGGCTGCACTGATGCACGAGACTGACCCATACGTGTTGGAAGCCCAATATTACAGGCAGAAGGCACACCAAGGGACAGAAGAGCAGCAAAGGCTCCTGCAGCCCTGAAGGTGCCAGCCCTTGCCAGCACCGTAGAGCTGCCAGGAATATGGAGCCTGGAGGTGGCCCTCAGGGAGCTGACCCTTAGGGAGCTCTGTGTTCATTTAAACAGATCGTATCACTGCTTTGTCTTAGTGGAGGGCAGGTGGGTATACCAACAATGAGTTCTGGAAATGAGAGATGAAGGGATCACAAGGTCAGAAGGAATCAAGGCAGGCTGCTTGGAAGAGGATTCCTTACAACATGGGTGGGATGTTCTCCACTATCTTAGGCATAGGAGGTTCTTGGATATGGGGGCTCTTTCTTCAGGAGGAGTAGGTGTGTCGTTTACATTTTCCTAACAGCACTGTGACTACCTAGAATTGTTTTTCCCCTGTGTATTTCCCCTCCCTGCCTGTAGGGATAAATACATCCTCCAGCCTTCCCGGTTAAGGAGATGAGGCTCCCTGTGTACAAGACCTTGAAATTCCTCAAGCATTTGGACTAGTGGGTGGTGACAGTTCACTGGTTCCTCTAGTAATTGTTGAGGGCTAGTGCTAGACTCCATGAACCCACAGTGACCGAGGGATGAAGTCCCCACCCTCAGCAGTTAGGCATAGTGACAGAAGGAGAGCCAGTTCTGCAAGAACCAGGGAAAGGCGGCCTGATGAAGGGGCAGGACACCGGGAAGTCACCATGCTTGAGCCTTCCGAGTGCTGTTTGCCAGGTCACAGCAGAGAACTACAGCCATGTGATGCCACCCTCTCAGATTTGTCCAAGGGAACGCAGAGGATGAGCAGGGTTAGCAGTGCAGTGGGGGTGGGCCCTGGGAAGCACTTTCCAAACAGAACAGCAAACTAAGGGAGCAGGTGCCAGCTGAGCCCAGGGATGGCAGGCACCGGGCTGTGGCAGCCGTGGACAGCGGAAGTCATTGCAGGATTGGAGGGATTTTTAAGGGTGCCACGGTCAGCCTCACCTTTTAAAGCACTTTATCTGCTCCGGAAATTGGGGAAAGAGGAATTGGGCTGGTGACAAGGTGGCTGCCGTCCTACCTGGTGAACTCTGGTGGGAGCTCAGACGCAGGTGATGCCGGGAGAGAGGGAAGCGGCTGGGGACCTGGCAGCAGGTTGGAGGTGGTGGCACTGACAGGACTTGGGCTGCACGATGGTGGCCTAGGGGTCAGGGTAGGCTGAGGGCTGCTGCGTAGGTGGTTCTGAGGTTCCTGGTGCTGGCAACTTGAGAGGTGGTGGAACGTTTGCTGTCGTAGGATGTGTTGGGGAAGCTGTCGAGGGGGCCGGAGCCTCGCCCTTGCTGTGAGCCACTGAGTGAGAATAAGGACTGAGAGGCATTTGCAGGTCCACGGGATGGCTCCAGCAGATGTTCCTTCGTGGGCAGGGCTTGAATTCGAGCTCTTTGCTCAGCAAGCACGCCCTGAATACCACGAGGAAAGGAGCCTGGGGGCGGTTTCCCTGAGGAGGCAGCTCTGAAGCTAAGACTCAGATGACAGAGGCAGCCAAACAGCAGACTGCCAGGCAAGGGTCCTCTCAGGTACTGTCCTTGGTCTGACCAGTCTCAACCGTTGAAGGCCAGCCCCGCCTTCTGCGGGAAAGGACAGGCTGTGGCGGCCAGGGAGGCCTAAGGCCCTGGCCGAGGCCCAGGATGGCCTTGAGCTCTGCACTCTCCTTGGCTCATCAGGAGGCTGGCTTGAGTCCTCCCCTTCCTCAGCCCTGCTTGCTGAGTGTCTCATCTTTGACCTCTGAAGACTTGGTCAGCCTTGGGCACGCTAAGCACCTCCCTGCCCAGAGCGGCTCTCGTGGTGGCTGTGGGTGGTCCATACAGGGTCATTCTTCTCCTGAGATACACATGGTCTTTCCCTGGTGCTAAAGGCAGGGGTGTTCAATCTGGGAGGCACCTTCAGGAGACTGAGGAAGGATCCTCAGGTGGGCTGTTGAGTGTTGGGGAAGTGGCAAACCCCAGCTCTGTCTCCACCATCTTCCTGGCAGGTCTGGCTCCCAGCCATGAAAGCCAAGGGGTTGGAGATCTCGGGCACCTTCACCCGCCAGGTGGGCTCCATCTCCATGGACCTGCAGCTGACCAACAAAGCCCTGCAGGTCATGACCGACTTCGCCATCCAGTTCAACCGCAACAGGTGAGCCCCAAGGCTAGCCTTCCAGGAGCCCACGCTGGAGACCACGGGGCGGGCTGAGGGCTGCCGGGGACCTGGCGCCTTTTCTCTGGTGAAGGTGGGTGTTCTCACAACCATACCTCAGGCCCAAATTCTCTAGTTTCTCCTCTTAATGTGGATTTCAAGGTTCTGGGCAGAGGGGAAGGGTTTCTCCCCTGTTACTGCCTTCCCCTGCTGCCCAAAATCCTCAGCTGCAGCCAGGAGCCTGCCTTTGGCAAATACCCCATGTGACAGGAGCTTGGAGCCTGCTTTCCAGGCTTGAGTGGCCCCCAGCTCTGAGAAGGCTGGTGGGGAGGCCTGCCTACCAGCCTCCCCCATGTGGCCAAATTAAACTGTCAGGGCCTCTGGGAGCGGCGGATGCTCCAGGTTCCTCACCTCGACCTGGTCCCCCGCACTGGGAATTGTTGGGGAAGCTCTCCTGTCTGGCTCACTCAAGGTCTTCGCGGACCAGACCAGCTAGGCCCGAGCTCTCTGGGGACCCCAGGCAGCCTCTCCTGATGATCCTTCTTCCTGAGCGGCTCTAGTGATGAGCAAACTGAGCCTCTAAGAAGTTGACTGAAGGGGCTGCTTCCTCAGGGAGAGCCTGCAGGCCAGTGGGTCCTGACCCTCTGTCAGACCAGGAGGGGGCAGCTGCTCTGCCGCTTAGCCTCACACGACCCTAGAGGCCACAGCAACGCTCCAAGCTCCAAGGGCTCTTGGGGAGATCACTCATAACAAACTTCTGTGTGTTGAAAACTTCTAGGTTCTAGGCCCTGTGCCAAGGGCTGTCAGAGTGTTGTCTCACTGAGCCACCCGCCGGCCCGGTGAGGTCGATGCCATTACTCCCTTTTTTGTACGTAAGGATACCCGGGCTCAGAGAGGTCACACAGCAGCCCTGGTGGAGCTCCCAGGAATGCCTGGAGTGCTGGGCCACCACAAGGGCCTGAGTGTCCCCATGTCATCTCCTGCTGTGTGTCACTCAGGCCTGATTGCCACTGCGGGCAGAACACAGGCTGGGGTCCGACAGCTTAGGTTCTGGATCTCAGCAGTGCCATTCACCCGGGGGGTCCGGGCGTGGGCCTGCCCGCCGCCCCAGGTCTCCGTGTCTAGGAGCTGGGGGCTATACACCTGTCGCTCTTTTTATGAGGATAGGAGCTGGCATAACATCAGACGCTCAGTTCATGGTCCCAGTCAATACTCTGGTGACGTACCGTCCCAGAGCCTGTGGCTGGGGAACCTCTCACAGTCATAGGGCCCCTCCTGATTTGTCCCCGTGCTGCTTTCCCGAGTGTCTCTGGCCACCATGTGCCCGGCCAGCTCTGACCCAGGCAGTAAGACCTGTGTGTCACGTGGGATGGGCAGCTCCATCCTGGGAGGTGGGAATTGGCAACAGCAACTCGGGCAGTCTGAGTTTCTGGGTTCGAAGGTGCTTCTAGGCCTCTGGTATTAGGTGGCGGCGCTCTCTGAAGGACAGGCCAAGGCTGCACTCACCGGGGTCTGCCCAGTGCCCAGCCCGGTGGAGACAGAGGCTGCAGCCAGCCTGAGTCTCTGTCCTCCTGTCCACATGGCCATTGAGGGGTGTAGGGTGGGGTCAGGAGTCTGTCTGTCTGTCTGTCTTTCTTGGGCATGGGCCTGGGGTGAGGCAGGCTTACTGGAGAGGCTTCTCGCCAACCGCTGCTCCAGCTCTGGGGCCCGAGGGCCCTGCTCCGCTTGCCATCCCCGTGGGGACTTCTCTCTCCCCAGCTTTGGACTGGCCCCCGCAGCCCCCCTCCAGGTCCACGCACCGCTCAGCCCCAACCAGACCGTGGAGATCTCCCTGCCTCTCAACACGGTGGGCTCAGTCATGAAGATGGAGCCTCTGAACAACCTCCAGGTGTGTTTTGGGTGGGGCCAAGCACCGTGGTCTCTATGCGCATGCCCACCCCGAGGGGGAGCCCAGCGGGAAGGTCTGGGGCCTGCCCTGTGCTAGCAAAGTGCTGTCTGTGGAGTCGTGCTCTTGGCCACAGATGTGCCCAGGAGGCCTGACCCGAGGGGACGAAGGGGCTTGGCTCCCAGGGAGAGTGTGCGAGGGAGTCTGCTGAGGTGTGAGCACAGGGGCCCTGCTGGGGCCTCAGAGGTGGAGCCAAGCATGAGGGACTGACCCGGGCCCCCTGCTTCTAGGTGGCTGTGAAGAACAACATCGACGTGTTCTACTTCAGCACCTTGTACCCACTGCACATCCTCTTTGTGGAGGACGGGAAGATGGGTGAGTTGGGAGGTTGCCCCTGGGGTCCCTGGAATGGATGGATTGGACAGACTGGCTTTGTCCCATAGCAGAGTCCGTGAGTCACCGGCTTCTCCGCGGAGCCCTGAGCGAGGGCAGCTGTGGGGTCTCATCAGGTCAGCTGTGGCCACCAGGGGGCGTGCCATGCATTCTTGGTTCTCTAGCTCTGCCCTTTGGCCTTGCCTTCATTGGGCCTCTAAACAGCGGTTCCCTGAGCCCTCTGAGGCAGGGAGCCCAGGCCATGCCTCACCCCCGATGCCCGGCTCCTGAGCCCTGACTAGCACCCCCGAGAAGATTCCCCGGGCCCAGAGGGCCCACTTCCAGCCCAGGCTCCGTGGAGCACTTCGCCCCCTGACCTCTTAGTCACACCCTGCAACACGGGCTGACTGAGGAGCAGGCCAATCAGGGCAAGTGCAGGGGCGGGCAGATGTGGGTGCTGGGGAGGGGAGAGCTCAGGCTCCGAGGCAGGAAGCTGGTGTCCTTCAGAGGTGGCGTGGGGGGCCGCCTTCCCAGAGCTGCAGTGGCGGAGCTCTGGCCTGTCCTCGGAGTCACGGCAGACCCGTTTCCTGCTCAGTGTTACTGAGCGCGCCGTGAGTTCATCAGGGCCCCGTCTTTTCTCCTCACCCCGGTCCCTAGAGCGGCAGATGTTCCTGGCCACGTGGAAGGACATTCCCAATGAGAACGAAGCCCAGTTCCAGATCAGAGACTGCCCCCTCAATGCAGGTGGGACTCCTGAGCACCTCCCCCACCCCACCACTCTGCCCTTCGCCTGTGCCCAGTCCCTCGCCTGTCGCTAACTGAGGGACCTTTCCACCCCAGAGGCTGCAAGCAGCAGGCTGCAGAGCAGCAACATCTTCACAGTTGCCAAGAGGAACGTGGAGGGTCAGGACATGCTCTACCAGTCCCTGAAGCTGACCAATGGCATCTGGGTGCTGGCGGAGCTGCGCATCCAGCCAGGCAACCCCAACTTCATGGTGAGGCGCCCGCCCCCATGCTCTGCCAGCCCTGAGGCCTCTGCCTCCCTATCCCAGGCAGCCTCTCCTGCCCCGCCCCCTCCCAGGCCTGGGGGCAGCTCTGATGGGGGACACCCTAGCCCAACTAGGCTGGAGTCTCTTTGAGGCTGGTGCCAGTGAGATCAGAATTCTGTCCTATAAAGGACCTTAGAAAGCTCTCAACTCAGTCCCATCGTGTTACCCAGATAAAACACCAAACTGGGTCTCAAAACAGTACATTGAACTAGAAGATTCTGTAAACATGGGCCCTGAGAGGCGGCACAGTTGGCCTAACTGGGAGGAGTGCCCCACTGGAAGGACGGTGATTCCGAGCAGCACGTCCTTCCCGGCTTCTGAGTCAGAGCCCGGTCAGGGCATGGCTTCTATGTAGTGTGCCGTTGTCCTGGAGGCCAGGGTGCTGTTCCGGGCCCCAGAGAGCACCAGGCTGTGCACCTTCCCCGGCGCCCGAGTCTCTGGCAGGCATGGCCCTCCAGTCACTGCTCCCCGGGCCCCGCTGGTGGTGTTGGCTCTGGGGGTGGTGGGGGCTTGGTGGTGGCTTCGGTGATGGTAACTTCGGTCTCCCTATGTTTGGTTGCTGCATGTCCACCTTCCCTGCTGGTGCCCGTGGTGCAGGACTTGGAGGTTAGCGGATTGCTCTTCTCTCCCTCTTTCCCCTCCATCCCCCCCAGCCACACCTTGCACACTCTGTCTCCTGGCTCGGCTGTGGTCCACCCTTGGCTCTCCTGGCCTCTCCTCACCCTGCTGCCCCCAAATCCAGGCAAACACACATGCAGGCTGCAGGCAGAAGGGCACGCTGTCCTCAGCTGACACCCTGGTGTTTCCCAACCAGGTGGCCCCGATGAGGAGCTAGTACCCCAACTTCCCAACACACATGGTGTGCACAGAGCCCTCCAGGGAAGACTGGGCCCCGGGGCCACTGCCGCTGGTCTCTGCAGCTCTGCCTGCCCCTCCCTTCCTAAGTGCCTCCTTCAGAAGCAGCAGTTCTGGCAGAAGGGCGGTGGCACTCGTCTCTCCTCCGCCTGTGCTCTCCAGGCTCGTGTTGCAGTTAGAGTGGAGGCAGAGTCTCTGCGTGACATGCCCGCTTCCTGCGCAGGAAGCGGGAGGAACCCACGGCCCCCACCGTCTCCCACCCAGGCCCCGTGCCTCCTCAGGGGCCTCAGTCCCCCGCTGCCGACGGGGGCCCAGGCAGCTCTGCAGGGTGGGGGCCAGGCACTGCCTCACAGCTCTGGCTGCTGGTTCACGTTGCTTGCCAGAGGGCCACGGTGGCTGGGCTGACAGCAGGTGTGTGGGCTGCAAGTATATGTGGCCCACACCCGGCTGGCGGTGGCAGCCGCCCCCTCTCCTTCACCACACATCTGCCCCAGCCACGCTGCCACCAGGCCACGTGCGCGCACCACACTTCCATCTGGTCCCCACCCTCTCTGCCCTCCCCACGCGTTCCTTCCCAGCCTGGTAAATGACAGCCCCAGAGAGGAGCCCCAGGAATGAGGCAGCCCTCCTCTCCCCCTGCAGCTGTCCCTGAAGTGTCGAGCACCGGAGGTGTCCCAGCACGTGTACCAGGCCTACGAGACCATCCTCAAGAACTGAGGCCCTGGCCGGAGCCCGCCCCAGCCTTCTGCAAGCCCACCGAGGAGCTCCCTGCGGGCTGACAGCACCTCCTCCCAGGAGGGGCCTGGCAAGGCTCCTGGCCACCCACGGGGCTCCCTGCTCCTGAGGGCAGGGCGGCACCCCTCCTGGAACGAAACCTCAGTGTGCGCCCGAGCTGGGAGGCTCCCCCTTCCGTTGCTGCTGACGTTTGGAGTCAGTGAGGAGGGGACCGAAGGAGACAGAGACAGCAGTCGCAGAAGCTGGACAGGGTGACCCAGAGTTCTCTTTCTCTTTCTGATGCCTGAGGACAGGTCCAAGGCTTTCCTTCAGGCTCCTGCCCGGGAAGCACCCTGCCCCTCAGTCTCTCTTGGGTTGGTGTTAACAGCGCTCCCCCACAGCCCGCCCAGTAGGATGGGCCCTTCCAGCTGTACCGGTGCACAGGGAGGGTCCCCTTGGTACCAGGAGAGCTGCTCTGTCAGACTCGGGGGTTCCCAGGACCCACAACCCCTCCCCCTCTCTCCCTGCATCCGCCCAGCCTGGGGCCCAGCAGTCACACCAGCTGAGCCACAGCCTCCTGAGAGCCGACCTGCACAGGGAAGACCAGGCAGAAGCTCCTAGAGGCTCTGCCCAGACTCCTGCTCCCCTGGAAGTTGCACACACCCCCCCATCACTTGCCTGTCTTTCCCCTGAGGACCGTCACTGCCTATAATACATTCCTCGGTGTCCCCTAGGCTCCCAGCGGAGACAGGGCTGAGGGATGGGGAATGTAGGCAGGTGGGGTGTGCCCTGTCCAGGGTTTCTTTGGGATTTCTCCTTAGTGTCTGCTACCCTCCTCCTGGCCCTCCCGAAGTCAGTGCTGTCTGACAGAGCATTAGGTTCTCCTGTTACCGCTGTTTAATAATAAAGATTCTGCTTTTGGCAATCACGGCCACTTTTTTCCCTTTCCACCAGATGTCAGGATTGAAAACTGCCTCCAAGTGGTTAAGGATGGTTTTCTGAGCCCTGCTATCTAATATATATATATATATAAATAGAGACTATATATTGTATGTTTACTCTTATTTTCAAAAAGAGAAAGTGAATAAAAATGATGACGTCAAGCCTGTCCCTGGCCAGTGTGTCAGGTCCTGCCTGAGGCTCTTCTGGTCGGGTCTGGGGTCCCCTGGAGTCCAGGTTCAAGCCCTTGAGCTCTGTGCCCAGCCCCTCCCCCGCACCCTGCCCTTAAACACTGGTCTCCCTGGCCCCTCCCACCCTGATCCCAGCTCTACCCAAGCAGACTCTCTCCGTCTGGCCTTTTGATGTTGGCCTTTTGATGTTCCTTTTGGTTTTCCTCAGCTCCCTGCCATCAGGGAAACTGCTGGGAGCGGCTTTGGGAGACAGGGCTCTGGCGGGCAGGCTGCGCACCAGGCCTGTCTGGGCAGGCAGCTCCCCACCCTGCAATTGCAGCTGGCTGAGTGTGGCACTAAGCTGACAGCCACCCAGCTGCCCCCAAGGACTCCCCATGTGGCCCTGGTCCTGGCACTGGCCTGGCCGTCAGGGGAGGGCATCAGTCCCTGGGCAGGGCTCTAGTGGCAGAGCTGCCGTGGGTTCTCGGTGCCTCATGGCTGGTGGGCCTTCAGCCTGCTTCTGAGAAAGGAGCAGCCTCGATGCCTCGCCTGTTTCAGCCCAGCCACTCCCTGCACCCTGCCCACCTCTGACGCGGGGCTGCCTGCCCAGCTGCCTGGGGACCAGGCATTGGCAGGGGCACCTGGCTCTCCACCGTCCCACCTCTGACCCCTGGGTATTGCCATGCTGTCCTGGGGGCCACAGAGCGTAGGCCCTGGATTGCAGAGCCCTAGTTCCCATGCCACCTGAAAGTCCCAGACTCCGAAGGCCCTGCACAAACGCAGCTGGAGTTCCCTCCGGCTGTGGACGAGAGGAGCAGGGTTTTGAGCGTTTGAGGAGAGAGACTCTCACCCTGGCCTGCCACGTGGCCTCCACCCAGGGACCGCACCCTCTGCCACGCGGGCAGAGGAGCGGAAGTGTAGAATAGCCGTTCCCAGTGGGGTGGTGACTGGTGGGCCCTGGGGCAGGGTGAAAGGCTGGCCTGGCCCAACAGAGCGCCTTGGACAATCACCGAACAGCTTGGGTTCGCCGTCCTAATTCAAGCTGTGGCTGGGCCTCGGCAGTTGTGGGCAGGACCTTACCATGATTTTGCCCTCTCCCACCCACACGCGTTCCAGTGCCCAGCACGATGGGACCTAGCAGTCACACTCAGGGAGAGCCCTGGCTGGCGTAGCTCAGTGGATTGAGCGCGTGCTGGGAACCAGAGGATCCCGGTTCGATTCCCGGTCAGGGCACATGTCTGGGTTGCAGGCCAGGTCCCCAGTGAGGGCCATGTGAGAGGCAACCGTACATTGCTGTTTCTCTCCCTCTCTTTCTCCCTCCCTTCTCCTCTCTCTAAAAATAAATAAATAAAATATTTAAAAAATCTACTCAGGGAGAAACAAGCAGAGAGAGCATGCTCACTCCCAGTTCCCCAAGCCTGGGCTTTACCACTTCACTGCATCAGGAAAACATGCACCCAGGGCCGCCATTGGAGGTCCGGGGCTTTACAAGTGCTTCAGAGAATGTCCAGTCTGTGTCCTTCAGCTTCCTGTCCCTCACCTCAGCGAGACTCCATCACATCCCTCCTCCCCTCTCCTGACACTCCCTGGTCCTGATGTGCTCAGGCCTGCGCACACTCGGGGCCTGACACGTCTCAGGGGCCTTGGCATCCACAGAAGATTCTCCAGCATTCTGGGCCTTCCCAGCCATGTGGGGAACACGACAGCAGCCAGTGATTCTGGAACGTCCAACGTAAACCCAGGGCCTGGTGGGTGCCCCCGTGCGCAAGCCACTGCACTGAGTGGCTTACTTTATTTACTTTTTTTCACGTGGCTTCACTTTACATTTTTTCAATCTTCGGTTAGTGGTTTGCTCTTTTTGTTTGTTATCTTAACGGAGTGATTCTGGACCATGGTAAGGTGGGCCACACAAAGGATTGAGGTCTCTCTCCCACCCTTCCATAGTTCTTTTTTTTTTTTTAATTTTTTATTTATTGATTTTAGAAAGGGAGAAATATCGACTTGTTGTTTCACTTATTTAGGCATCCATTGGTGGAGGCTCGTATGTGCCCTGACTGGGGACGGAACCTGCAGCCTGGTCATATCGGGACGATACTCGGATAAAACGAACTCCTTGGCCAGAGCCCACCCTTCCCTACTTCTTAGTTTCCCTCCATAGAGGCAAAGTTCGTTGCTAGATTTAGATTTTCTTCCAGGAATATTTTGTACATGGATGTCAGCAAATCCACAGAGATGCTTACGAAAGAGGCGGTAGCACACTCGTTTCTGTGGCAGAGTGGCAGAGACACTACCAGTACTTCGCTTTTCTCACCTCTCTGTACAAACAAGCCCACGGCGGCACTCCTTGTCCTCCAGCCAGCGCCGGCTAGATGGGGACACCGGGCTGTTCCCACCTGCTGCCACTCTGAGAACCGGCACAAGGAATACCTTCCCACACACGGCCTCGTTCGAGGGCACAAATGTAGCTATAGGTTCTAGCCCTAGAGTGACCGGACCAGAGGCTGTACGCATTTTACATTTTATATTTTAATTCTTGTTTTGAAAAGGAAATGCATTCACATTGTTCAAAACCCAGAAGGATAGAAGTGAAAACTTTTTCTCTTTTCTCACCCCAAAAGGGAACCAGTGTTACCTCCTAAAGAGATTCAATGATGTCTAATATGTTTTTTTTCTTTTTATATACAAATGGTAGCTTGGAATACACCCCATTCTGCACCTTATATCTTGGAGACTTTTCCATTATCAGTCCATCATAGAGAGAGTCCTAGTGGCTTTGCATGACAGCTGTATGGTTTTCTAGTGAATGGAGGTACCAACCTGAACCAGGACCCCCAAGATATCCCTTGATTGGTGTCTACGGTGTTGCTGGCACAAGTGATACTGCAAAGAATATTCACTTTCATAGATCAATAAGTTCCTGAGATGGAAATTGCTGGGTCAGCCCTGGCTGGCATAGCTCAGTGGATTGAGCATGGGCTGCGAACCAAAGGGTCGCCAGTTCGATTCCCAGTCCGGGCACATGCCTGGGTTGCGGGCCGGTCCCCAGTGAGGGCCACGTGAGAGGCAACCACACACTGATATTTCTCTCCCTCTCTTTCTCCTTCTCTTCCTCTCTCTCTAAAAATAAGTAAATAAAATCTTAAAAAAAAAAAAAAAAGGCCCGGCTGGTGTAGCTCAGTGGATTGAGCGTGGGCTGGGAACCAGAGGGTCCCGGTTCGATTCCCAGTCAGGGCACATGCCTCGGTTGCGGGCCAGGTCCCCAGTGAGGGCCATGTGAGAGGCAACCATACATTGCTGTTTCTCTCCCTCTCTGTCTCCCTCCCTTCTCCTCTCTCTAAAAATAAATAAAAATAAAATCTTTAAAAAAAAAAAAAAGAAAGAAATTGCTGGGTCAAAGTAGGTTCATCCATCATTTTGATAGCGGTGCTAAAACCAGCCAGGATTGAGAGGTCTCTTCCCCTGCGCCCTCACAGACTCTGCATAGGGGCATGTGCCAAGCTGACGGCGAGACATTGTATCTTACTGTGTTTTGTCCGTGTGTTTCTGAGCCATTTATATATCCTTTTCCACACGCTGTCTTCATCCTCTTTGCTCATTTTTCTTTACGGTTATTGGTCCTTTTCTGTTTCTCCCCATTTTTTTTTAATTTTTATTTATTTTCAGAGAGAGGAGAAGGGAGGGAGAAAGAGCAATGTATGGTTGCCTCTTACATGGCCCTCATTGGGAACTTGGCCTGCAACCCAGGCATGTGCCCCGACTGGGAATCGAACCGGGACCCTCTGGTTCCCAGCCCGCGCTCAATCCACTGAGCTACACCAGCCGGGCCTGTTTCTCCCCATTTTGCTACTGCTTTTTACTTTTCCTTTCTGAAGTTGTTCTTTATGTAGTCTTCTTTTAATCTCTTCTTTCTAATACTTACCTGATCTTAGTGTTCGTGTTTCGATCCCGTTCCATCCAGGCTTTTTTTTTTTTTAAGATTTTATTCATTTTTAGAGAGAGGGGAAGGGAGGGAGACAGAGAGGGAGAGAAACAGCAATGTATGGTTGCCTCTCACTTGGCCCTCACCGGGGATCAAACCGGGACCCTCTGGTTCCCAGCCCGCGCTCAATCCACTGAGCTACACCAGCCAGGGCCCATCCGGGCTTTATGTTAGGGATGAGTTCGGGATCCGACTTCCTCTTTTCCCAGATGGTTACCCAGTTGTCTCCACACCCTGTACTGAATAATTCATCTTCTCCCCACAGATCGAAATGTCATTTTATCATACGCTAAATATATAAGAGTGCTTTTGTGGATCTGCTCTGTACCAGAGAATTTGTCTATTCATGAGTCACTGCATTTTTTGAAAATGTATTGCATCTTTATATTTTCATAATTTATGATACCCTCTTATTTGCCACCTTTGTTCCATTTGAACTTTAAAACTAGTTTGTCTTTTAAAAAATACTGATGGTAATTTTTTTTATTTAGATTACATCAAATATTTATATTAACTGCTGGAGAACTGACATCCTTATAATGATGTTAATAATAATACTAACTTCAAATCCAAATACAGGTGTAGATGCCTTTCCATTGGTTCATGCTTTCTTTGATGTCTCTTTGTAATATTTTAAGTTTTCTTCATTAAAAGTTCTTGCATGCATATTTATTCTTTTTAAATTTTTTTATTACAGTTGGCATACATTATATTAGTTTCAGGTGTACCACATAGTCATTCTGCATTTATATACCTTTTGATGTGATCAGGACACTGATTCTAGTAACCACCCGTCACTGTGCAAAGTTGTCACAATATTACTGACCATCCTGATTTATTCTTGCATTGATTCAAGTGTGGTCTTTATCAGTTTTTAAGTGTTTCAATTACAGTTGACATAATTGTATTAGTTTCAGGTGTGCTCCTCAGTGATTAGACATTACATAGCTTATTAAGTGATCATTCCAATAAATCTCGCATTCCTCTGACACCATATACAGTTGTTATCATATTATTGATTATTCCCTATGCCATACTTTACATCCCCATGACTGTTCTGTAACTGCTAATTTGTACTTCCTAATCCCTTCACCTTTCTCACCCATTCCCCCGACCCCCTCCCATCCGGGAAACATCAAAATGTTCTAGTATCTTATCAGTCTGTTTCTGTTCTGCTTTTTTGTTTATTTTTTAGATTTGATTGTTGATAGATACATATTCATTGCCATTTTATTGTTCATATTTTTGATCTTCTTAAAGAAGACCCTCTAACATTTGCTGTAACACTGGTTTGGTGGTGATGAGCTCCGTTAGCTTTTTCTTGTCTGGGGAGCTCTGTATCCGTCCTTTGATTCCAAATGAGAGCTTTGCTGGGTATAGTTGTCTGTTTTCTACCTCTTTTTATAAATGGCTCTTTTTCATTCTTTTCCATATATAATTGTGATCTAAATGTATATTTATAAATATATAAAATATAAACATAGGAATAATATAAAATAACACAAATTATATAATACATCATTTTTCTTTTTTAAATTGATTTCAGAGAGAGAGAAACATTGATTTGTTGTTTCACTCATCTGTGCAGTCATTGGTTGCTTCTTGTGTGTGCCCTGAGCGGGGGTCAAACCCACAACCTTGGCGTATCAGGACGACGCTCTAACCCATTGAGCTACCCAGCCAGGGCCTACAGTACATCATTTTTCAACAGAACTGCAGACTTTCTTCAGATTCCACTCGTTTTCCCACTCAGGTCCTCATTCTGTCCCTGGATCCCACACCCCATGTGATTGTCATGTCTCCGGAGTCTCCTCTGCTCTGTGACAGGTTCCCAGACTATCTTCGCTTTTCATGATCTTAACAATTTTGAGGGGTACCGGTCCGATATTTTGTAGACTACCCCTCAATTCAGTTTGTCTGATGTTTTTCTCAGGGTAAGATGGGAGTTTTTAAGAAGAAGACCAGCCCTGGGTGGTGTTGCTCAGTGGACTGAGCACCAGCCTGTGAATCAAAGGGTCGCTGGTTCGATTCCCAGTCAGGGCACATGTCTGGGTGGTGGGTTGGGTCCCCAGTTGGGGGCGTGCGAGAGGCAATCAATTGATGTATCCCTTACACATCGATGTTTCTCTCCCTCTCTTTCTCCCTCCCTTCCCCGCTCTCTAAAAATAAATGAATAAGGTCTTTAAAAAGACCAAAGTGGTGCCCTTCTCATCACATCACCTCAGGGGTACCTGCCATCAACATGACTTATCCCTGTCCCGTTAGCCTGAGTCCCTTGGCTAAGGTGGTGTTTACAGCTTCTCCGCTGTGAAGGTACTTTCTCCCTGTCTGTACTCTGTTCTTTGGAAGCAAGTCACTAAGTACAGCCTACACCAGGGAAAGAGCGCGGGGGCAGGGAGTAGCTGCATAAATTATTCGGTATTCTTTTGTAAGGAAGATTTGTTTCTTCTCCCACACTTATTTATGAAATGATTTATATTGGTTTGGAGTCGTATTTATTTTATAATTTTGGTTTAAGGCAAAACCACATTCCTTTTTTCTTAAACTGTTTTAGCTCCAGCCACTGGGAGGTCTCAGGTAGATTCCGTGTCCCTTTGACAGCCGCCACCCTTGTCTTCCTGTTGCAGCTTCCTTACTTTCTGGACTCCAAGATGCTCCTGGCTCATCTCGTATTGTCCTGCCCCGACCCTAGAATCAGCCATTTTTCTCCAAGGAGTCTGGTTCATTTATCAGCGAGCAGCATCAGAAACCAAGATCTGGGTGCTAGGTGTCCTTGCTGCCCTCCGGGGTGGCACTTCTAGGCTCTTCAGCTGGTGTCCTAGAGAATGTCTGTGTGCATACTCACCCAAGTATGCAGACATACCCCTCCATTATGTTTTATGATTTGCATTTTAAAATGAAATGTTGCACTGGCTGGTGTGGCTCAGTGGATTGAGTGCCAGCCAGTGAACAGAAAGGTCACCAGTTCTATTCCGAGTCACAGCACAGGCCTGGGTTGCAGGCCAGGTCCCCAGCTGGGGATGTGCAAGAGGCAACCAATCAATCCATGTGTCTCTCTCTTATACATCGATGTTTCTCTCCCTCTCTTTCTCCCTCTCTTCCCCTCTCTCTAAAAATAAATAAAATCTTAAAAAGTTGTTTTATATGTACAAATTCCATCCCCTCCAGCCTTACTAAACTGTTGTTTTCTCTTTGTATCAATTCATTCCATCCCACAAGGACGCTATGAAGGTAAGACCATTATTAACCCTTTAAAGGCAAGGAACTCGGAGAGTTTAAACGCCCCGGGAGGCCCTTTCACTGCAGAGGCCGGGAAGCCCTGTCTGCACCGCCTCCTTGTGTCCTGATGGCTGTAAGGCCCTGCTGGCCTTCAGGGGTCTGACCAGTTACACTCAATGGGCAGCAGCATTATGATGGTGACCAAGGACCCACTATATGCCAGGCATCTGTGTGGTCAGGGTAATCCCCATTCAGGGCCTGGGACACGTGGCATGGAGCTGTAATTCATGGTCAGAATAGACCATGATTAATGGTCAGAGTGGCCCAGATGGCTGGGCCAGAGGAGTCCAGAGCAAATGCCGCTGGAAGCTGGATACAATCCAGGGAAGGGCTGGAATTAGGCCAGTTAGGAAGAAGCTGTGGAGCAGAGGCCGGGACATGGGGTGGTAGGCACCCAGCTGACTGGCTTTGGGTGGCTGTCGGCAATGAACTGGGAGACACAAAATCCCCACACAGGGCCTGTCCCTGGATAGGCCCTCTCAACCGCCCCTCAGTCCGCCCCACTTTCTGTGGCTAATTCTCTAGGGCTCAGCTTAAGTGTGTCATCAGGTCCTTCTGAACCCCCAGCCTCGGGCAGGCTGGTATACCCCTGGGTCCCATCAGCCCTCAGGACCTGAGCCAGCCCCGTGCTCCTGTTTCCATCTGTCTGTCACCCTCAGCAACCACAGAAGGTGGGCCTGGTGCCCAGCGCCAGGTCCCTAGTGCTGAAGGAGCACATGCAGGGATGCTTGGTGGGTGCTCCCTGGAGCACTGCAGGGGAGGACTGGAGTGAGGGGCACCGGAGCGGTGCTACGGCAGACAGCACCCAGGCTGCCGCTCCTTAGGGAAGGAGGGAGGGATCGATGTGAGAAAATCCGAAATTCACATCCCAGGCAGACAGGCAGCCCAAGGTCTCCGGCTTGCTGGTCCTTGTGAAGGGGGCAACCGCTGCTCATTCCTGTCACCGCTTAGCTCAGCCCCCCTGCTGAGAAGATCTTCCTCAAAGTCCCTCCCCACAGGGCCACAGATGACCTGCTCCTGAAGCCCAGGTAGCCCCCAGGCCCAGATGAAGTTGGGCTCCTCAGGAAGTCAGGCTTAGTGCCCCCGAGTCCTGGGTTCCGGTGCCTGTGCCACCGCTTTCCTTTTGGACAATGTTGGGCGAGTCATTGCATCCCTCCGAGTCTCGCTGAGCACACGGCTATGGGCCAGGGCATACCACTGGCCCTTCAGAAATAGCAGCTGCTGCTAGTGATGCCAATAGAAGGGTTTCCTAGGGAATGTGTCACTCCTGCAGAGTCTATGGGACTTCGTGGGAACTTTAGGACATTCCCTGTTCAGAGTATGCTCCATCATTCCAAAACCACACACCGAGAAACTACACTGGGACCTGGAGATGCCCCCACCCCACCAGCCCTGTTGACTGCTCCTGAAGAAGCCCTGTCCAAGAAGGCACTGTGTTGGAAAGTGAAGCTGGCTCCTAAGGGTGGGTGGGAGCGAGAAGAGAGGGTGGTCCAGGCAGGGGAGAGGGCCCCGCTGAAGGCCTTAAGGAAGACTAGCCTGATGTCAGCTCTGTGCCCTGCTGAGCACCAAAAGGGAAGGGAGCCTTAGTCTATTTACTCCCTGCCTTGTTCCCCAATGGCAATGAGGTGGCTCACAAAACGCAGTAGCCTGAAAAGTTCCAGAGTGAGACGGGAAATTGGGTGATGGGAAAAATCATGGCGGGAAAGGAAGATGAAGCCAGCAGTCCCCACTCACTGGCCCTGAAGGCCTGGAACAACTGCCAAAGGTAGTCACAAATCTGACTCTGAGCTCCCTGCTGGCTGAGGAGAAAAGGGAAAACAGGCCCAGGTCCCTGATCCAACGTGGGAGGATATAAACACACCCAGTGCCCTGAAGAAACACCTTCTGGCTGCCGTCACCTGCGTCCTGGAGGCTGCACCCCTCCCCACTTCAGGGTTTAGCCCCCAGTCCTGCCTCCCCCTCCCCCAAGCTGATGTGTGCATGTTCGTGTGCTTACAGTTCCCAGATTCTGTGTATTCTAGAACCTTCTCTCCTAAAGTAGGACTTTTTCCCCCTTTCTTTTTAAACTCCATCTCAGCACCCTGACACACAGCAAGCGAAACCCTTGGTTAGGGCAGAAACAGGAAAGTGTGCCTTTTACCCAGTCCCTGCACATCTGGTCAGAGAAGTGGGGGCCCCCTCTGCAGGGAGCAGGCAGGCTGAGGAGACGGCAGCTGGGCAAACCCAGACTTTCCGAGCCTGATGGGGAAGGAACTTATCACCACCTCCCGGGGAGGGAGGATTTGGGCTTTGAGGGAGCTACAGGTGAAGACTCAGGCAGAAAATTTGGCTTTAGCAGTGGTGGAGGTGGTGTCAACCAATTTCTAAATCAGCCTTGTTTGGGCAGGGATTTGCGACTGAGCTGATGTGTGACCTGGTGCCTGCTGGGCTCGGCAGCCTCTGTCCCACCCTCCCTTGATGATTGCTGTTCGACATATTCTGCAGTGCTGACCATTTACTTCTGCGGGCAGAGGCAGGTGGGAGGGCTCCTCAGAGGAGACCACACGGCTGCTAGTCAGGGGTCACCCACTGCCTCTCAACTTGGGAGAGTACTCTTAATTAAACGGAGATACCAGGCTGAGGCTGCAGATGCAGGGATCACTTACCTAATAGCTTAGTAAAGGGCCCAGCCCTATAGTAGGTTCTCAAGAAATGATGTCTGCTTTTGATGGATGCGGAGCAGGGAGCCAGCGCAGTGCGGAGACTCGCCCAAGGTCACACAGCTGGGGCCGCATCCGACCCCGGGCGGCCACAGTCCAGCCGGCCGGGGTTTGTCTGAAACCAGCTTCGGGGAGCGGTGTGTGGAGGAGCGGACGCGGACGTGGGCGAGAAGGGCTTCTATTTTGGAGCGGATGAGAGGAGAGCGGTGCGCGGAGGGGGCTGGGTCCCTCCCCGGCCTCCCAGCGTCCCAGTCACCTTCCCGCGACCCTTCCCGGGAGGGGCGTCCCGGGCGAGTAGGGGGAGGTGGGAGGGGCAGCAGGCGGTTACCTCATCCGCTCGCTCGCGCCGCCGGCTGGGGCGGCGACTCCAGGCGCGGCAGCGAGAGAAAGACAGAGGGATCGTGGCGCGGAGAGGCGGCACCGGCCCCGCGCCCCGCTCCGCTGCGGGACCCTCGCGGCGAGGAGGTCGGATCTCAGTGCTGCGCGCCGCCGGCGGCGCCTCCAGTCGTTCTGCCGGGCGGGGGCCGTGTCTGCGCGCGGCGCGTCGGGTCTGTTCTCTCCGAGCTTCGGCACCCGCCGGAGCTGCTAGTGCGCCCGTCGTCGGCCTGCTCGGCTGTCTGTCTGACTTCCCGCCGCCGCTCAGTCCTCTGGCCTGGTCTCTCCCGGCCCCGGCTGCTCCAGCGGGCGATGAGGAGCGCAGTGGGGCCGGGGCAAACCGGGCAGGGCGCACGGGGCGCACGGAGCGGCGCCGGCCCATGAGGCTTCCCAGCGCAGGGCGCGGCAGCGCGCGCCGGCCATGGGGGGCAGCCTGCGGGTGGCCGTACTGGGAGCCCCGGGAGTGGGCAAGACGGCCATCATCCGCCAGTTCCTGTTCGGCGACTACCCCGAGCGCCACCAGCCCACGGACGGGCCGCGCCTCTACCGGCCCGCGGTGCTGCTCGACGGCGCCGTCTACGACCTGAGCATCCGCGACGGTGACGGCGCTGGACCCGGTCAGAGCCCCAGGGGTCTAGAGGTAGCGGCTTGGGGGTCGAAGAGGGGTGTGTCAATGTGTGTGTGTGTGGGGGGGGGGTTGTGTACACCAGTGTATCCGCGTGGGCAGCCCCAGGGTGCCCAACTGTGTCCACGGATTGAAGGATGAATGCGTGTGTGTGTGTCTCACCCTTCTTGCTGGCCTGGAGGTGCACAAGACCCGGCCCAAGACTGAGCGATTTTGCAAAGTGTTTTTTTCTCGCTTAAGTGCCTCTATTTGCCTGCCTCCGCTGGCGGGTCTGGATTAGTGCGTGGTGGAGCATAGTCGTGCCTCTCCCAGGGGTGAGCGTTGTGAATTTGGGGCCTTCAACAGAGCCGCGCTGGGAAAGTTGGGGCCAGACACAGGGGCGTACTTTCTGGGGGTGGGGGTGTCATTCTCTACTCCTTCATTTCTGTGACCTGGAGCAAAGACTCATGCGGGAATTCATGTAAAGTCCAGGACAGACATTGAATCCTTGGAACTGGATGTCTTGGAGAGGCGAAGAGGCAAGAGTAGGCAGGATTAAGCATTTGGAGGGGTGGCCATCTGGGCTGAACCTGTACGGATGAGTGAAGTTTTGATTAAAAGAAGTGCCCAGAACATTCCAGGTGGAAATAAAAGCATGTCTTTAGACCTGGAGACCTAAACATTTACAGCTGCCCACAATAGGCCCTGTGCTTTGGAATTAGTTTTAGGGGTGTGCAGGGAGGGGAGGGGCCTGATAGAGTTGAGCTGAAAGCTGGAAAGAGAAAGTGGAAACTAGAGGGTAGGCAGAGAGGAGGCCTAGAGTGAAGTGGGGCTGGTGGCTGACCAACTTCAGACGTGTTTTGGAACTTTTACCCTGGTGGCCATGAAGACTTTCGGGCCCAGGGAACTCAGGGGGACAGGGCTCACAGAGGAGGATGGGGACCACCGAGGTCTGAGGATGAACTGTGGATTTAGCATCGAGACCCCTGCAGAAGGTTGGGGCGCAGGAGAGTGGGGAAAGGGCTCCGGCAAACCCCAGCCTCCCGCCCCCAGGAGTGGCCAGACCCTAAGGACTGGAGCCTGCAGGACACGGACGCCTTCGTCCTGGTCTACGACATCTGCAGCCCGGACAGCTTTGACTACGTGAAGGCGCTGCGGCAGCGAATTGCAGAGACCAGGTGAGGATGAGAGGATGCGGCTGGATGGAAGGCGGGGGGGGGGGGGGGGGGGGGGGGGGGGGGGGGGGGGGGGGGGGGGGGGGGGGGGGGGGGGGGGGGGGGGGGGGGGGGGCTGCGAAGGGGAGCTTTTGCCAATTTGGTCAGGCCTTCGCCCTAAGGGAGTGAGTGGGTTCTTTCGCCATCGTCGGCCAGGTCTCAGGTTTGCTGAGCCAGGCCTTTGTCTATGGGAAGGTGTTTGGCCCACACGGGTCTGGTGTTTGCTGGGAGGTGTCTGGCCGCAGGAGAGGATGCTCTTGAATGTATAAGCCTACTGGGGGAATAACCACGGGGTCCTTAGCACCATGGTCCTCATTCCCATCTGGCCCCCAGGCCCGCAGGCGCACCTGAGGCACCCATCCTTGTAGTAGGCAACAAGCGGGACCGGCAACGGCAGCGCTTTGGGCCTCGGCGTGCACTGGCTGCCCTGGTTCGCAGGGGCTGGCGCTGCGGCTACCTCGAGTGCTCAGCTAAGTACAATTGGCACGTGCTGCGTCTCTTCCGCGAGCTGCTACGCTGCGCTCTGGTGCGCGCCCGGCCTGCACACCCAGCCCTGCGCCTGCAGGGGGCGTTGCATCCAGCACGCTGCAGCCTCATGTGACCAAATTGGACCACGACCCCAATCCGGAACGGGGCATTTTGACTGGAACAACCGGAGACCCGGACTGGACAAATTTGCCAACTATTTCCGGATTGGACAGGACAATCTCCTTCCTGATTGGATGAGGAAAACTCCCACCCTGTCTCCTGGAGGACGACAGGCCCCTCTTTGAATCTCATTGGGCCCAGCCAGGCCCCATTCGGACAAGATCAGTCTTTTCTGGGATATGGAGTCACGATCTCATTGGATGGAAGAGACTTGACTATGAATCTGATTGGAAGCTCTCAGACTGCTCCTGGAGCCTTATCGGACAAAATCATAAGTTATATATCTCAGGAGACAATAAAAGGGGAAACAATTCAAGTGCACCTGGCATTTCTGGGATGGACAGGGTAGTCGTAAGCCTAGAAACAAGCTGCCAGGCTTTGCCCCCAACAGCCAACTCCAGAATCCCAACACATAATGAGGGCCCCCAAAAGGGTGTGATGGTCCCAAGGACAAGCCCCCAAGAAGTAGACACAAGTAGCTGGAACAAAACTTTACTGTCAGGCTCTGCTGGGCCGCAGGACCTCAGGAAGGTCCTCACTGGGCTGGCCCAGCCTCCTCTAAGGCATTCAATAATATTAGTAATTAAATAGCAACACTGATCCCCCCCAATCGGAATGTACAACAGAGGTCCCATTGTGCCACATGGTCCTAAGGGGTCTGGTCCCATGAGGTCTGGTACCCGAGAGGTGCAAGGGTGGGGGTGTTCCCTGATGCAGAGGGGTTAAGGCCACAAAGGAAAAGGAGGGGGAAGTGGGGCCCGGGGGCAGCTGGGCTGGTCCATTACATCCAGGAACCTGGCTCAGCCCTTGGGCTGACCGAATGCAAGGCATGCCAGGCCCCAGGCACTGTGGGTCCAGATGGGCGGCGGGGGCCCCTAGGTGTGGGGATTCGTGAGGGTTTTTGGTCTGGCTGTGTGTCCATCCGGCCCCGTGCCCAGGTCCTCGGGGGTTCAGGTCCAGCCAGGTGGCTCCCAGATGCAAGCCCCCCCACAGCAGGGCAGGGGCTACCTTCATCGGAAGAGCTGGACAGGGCTGGACCGCGGCACCCAGGCAGCCCATTGGCTATCCGGCCAGAGTCCCCGGGTTGGCCACACTTGCCACCCAGGATGCTGAGGGACGAAGAGGAGGAGCTGGTGGAACAGTAGGCTGAGTCAGGGGCTGGAGGGTCTGGGGCCCGGGCCAGATCAGGGGCTGGTCCAGGGGGCGTCCCACCAGCAGCCTCAAGGGCTCGGGCATTGGCCAGGAACTCCTCTTCCAGGCGCCTGAACAGCTGCTGCTCATGCTGTGGGTCCAGCTGCAGGGGGGTGCGGAAGACACTGGCCGGTGTGGTGCCCAAGTCTGGACTGGGACTGGGGACCCGGGGAGGCCGGGGCGCTGCAGGGCTGCAGGCACGAGGAGTGCGGGGGCTGCTCCTGCCGGAGCCCCCACTCCCCCTCCCCCGTGGCACCCACGAGTGCTGCCCATCTCGGTCCCTACGCACAAGCAGCACAGCATGCTCCTCACGGCTCTGGCTCCGGGCCCTTCGGGCAGGACTAGGGGTTGACAGCTGGGCTCTCCTGCCTCCTGGGGCCTCCCGGGGCCGCCCCCGATCTAGCTGATCTAGCTGGTCTCGGGACTGGCTTCGAGGGGCAGGTGGCCGTCTCGGGGAGGCTGGGGTGCCTGTGGTCAGCCGCCGGCTGGGCCGTTCCCTCCGGGGGCCAGTGCTTGAGTCATCACTTCGGGCACCGAGTGGGCCGCTCTGGGCTGAGGAGGCTGAAGAGTCGCTGTCCCCAGAGTAGCGTCGGGAGCGGGGATGAGGGGGCAGAGGATCCCGGGCCCTGGGGCAGGGGAACAAAAAGAGATGGGGCATCATGGAAAGAGAACCGGGGTGCAGAAAGGGTAGGGAGAGGAAGAAGCAGGTTTGTGGTTGGTGGGGGTGGGGAAGACACCTGTGGTGCTGCGGGGGGTTTTGGTTGAGGTTGTCGAGGGCATTTGTCTGTCCTGGGGACTTCCAGGGAGAAGTGAGACTCTGCAGCAGCTTCCCACAACCAGGGTCCCTACCCCCACAGCTACCCCAAGGCAGCGGAAGAAGCAAGGCCTCTGGGGCCCTAAGCTCCCCCTCCCTAGCCCTTCTGTTTCCTGGGCAGGCCAGAGGGAAACAGGGTTGGACTGGCTGCCACCCAGCCCCAGGGCCCGCCCCAGCTGTGTTGTTAGTTTGGTTGGGTTGCCATGGAGATGGGAAGCTAGGCCTGCCCCCACCCACGGGAACTATTCCCAGGGTGTGAGTCACTCTGGAGCACAAGCTCCTCCATCCAGGCCAGGGCGGACGCCCTCACCCCCACCTTCTAGACCCCTCACCTCCATGCCCTCCTGTCTCTCACCTGAGTGAGGTCTCGGGCCCCTCCTTTGAACTTCGTAAGCTGGTGGGTGTCACCTCTGGCCGGGAGCCTCGCCGCTCACCCCCTGGGGTTGGGCTACCGGCTCTGGGACTGGGAATGGGTGACCCCCTCTGGGGAGAGAAGGTTTGGGTCCTCGACTGGGGTGGGCGGTGCGCTGCAGGGAGGAGACAGGTGGCATGTGAGGGGTGGAGCCAGAGATGAGCCCCTGCCCACCTGCCCCTGCCCAGGGCACTGACTTGCGGAGGAGCAGCGGCAAGGGTCATGCTTGTCCAGGTAGTGCTCCAGCGTGTCCCAGCCGCCGCCCACTCGAACCATCACGTGGCTCCTCAGCACCTGTACGAGCCCAGTGACGGCAGGCAGGTCACAGCTTGTCCCGTGGGCTTGGCAGCCCACCCCACGGGCTGCCGCCTGCGGGGAACTCCCCCACTCTTACCCGTACAAAGATAAGCAGGCTGGAGTCTCCCACGCGATACTTCCCCTCTGAGACCTTGATCATGGGAAATTGGTCTGGGCAGGTGCATCGGCCCAAGATCTCCCTCACCTGAGGCCAGAGAGGAAAGGCTGGAGGTCAGGGGTTAAGTCCCTCCTCCTGGAACGTGATGTCAGCGACTCTAGGGTCAGGAGGAAGGAAGTCCTTCCGGGGAATAGGGGTATGACTGTGTTGCCCCAGACTTGGTACAACCTGTACACTTGACCTTTCAACAGCTCTCTTTCCCCTTTCACTGAGAGGGGACTAGGAGAGAACCAGATGGTAGGGTGGTGGTCAGGTCAGGACCTGGAACCCCGATGAGGCACATTCCCAAAGCCTCTGTGCCTGGGGGAACCCTGGGGCCATGCTCACTCTCCTTCACCCACTTCACAGACATGAAGACTGAGGCCCAGAGGGAGGCCAGGTCCTGGAGGAGGCAGGTCCTCAGGGCTCACAGCACACCGAAGCACGGGTGCCACAGACACACCAACATGCACCCTCAGGCCACCTGCCTGTTGAGCATATATCTGCCCACATGTCCCTTCATGCCCGAGCTGCCAGGCTGGCTATGCGGGCGGCTCCGCCTACCACTCCGCCCACCCACAGCAGAGCTGGAGGAAATGAGCAGGTGGAGCCTCGGGTGACCCTGGCCCAGGACAGGGGTGGGTGGGGTGGCAGCCTCTGCCCACACCATCCAGCTGCCCCCCTCTAGGACAGGCACATCATAGCCCTAACCCCTTGATAAGAAGGAAACTCTAGGCCTGGCTGCGGGGGTGTCAGGAACGCGCAGGTCCCAGGAGAAGGAGGAGGGAGCTGGAGGCATGGTCTGGCACCTCCTGGGCTCAGAGTAGAACTAATGCCATCGCTCCCAGCAGCGACAGCACCTCTGGGCTTGGCTTCCCAGATAAATGATGTGCACAGGGCCCTGAGAGCTTCCCTAGGCACCACCGAGTACCTACTGTGTGCCAGGCACCTTGCTCAGGGCCAAGCGTTACAGGGACCCTCAAGCAACATGGATGAAACTGTCTAGCACTTGAATAAGGGCCCCCAGGAGGGGCTCAAATCACGTGGCCCTGGATGAAGACAGACACAGCACGTGGCTGGTGCCTGCTTCACACTCCAGGGAAGGGGGTCAGTCATGCAACGGAGCTCACTTTGTCCCAAGCCAGCTGGGCCATGTGGCCTCACCCAACACCTCTCCCCCTCTGCAGGCCTGCTTATCTCCTCTGGAGCCAGGTATACACTTGGTCTCAACATACTCACCCTGTCCACAGGGCAGGCTGTCCTGCAGAGAGGTTCAGGGACCAGCTGTGGGCACTAGCTCTGCTGTCTGGTTCGTGGTAAAAAGTGCAAGGGAAGAGCACAGCAGGGGCCACTGAACTCACCAGTTCATCGAGGTTGCGGAGGTCCATGGGCGTCATGCGAGGCCCGCGGGCGGGAACCCCGGGTGCAGCAGCAGTTTCGGCGGTGTCCTCAGCAGCGAGGGCATTGGGGGCGCTGGGGGCCGAGGGTGCAGCACGCAGCTCCTGCTCAATCTCCTGTTCAAACTGCACGAGGCGAGGCGCGAGCAAGCCGAGGCGGGCCCCACGCCGAGCCACCTCCAGCAGGCAGAGCACCACACTTTTCTCGTTCTTCCGCAGCACCAAGTCCTCGGTCTCAAACATGAGCACTTCGGGCACTCCCAGCTCCGTCCGGCACCAGCCGATGAAGGTGGCCACATTGTCTCGGGCCATGAAGGAGCCGGGCACCACGCTGTGAGCCTGGAAAGCCACACCTCGAGCTGGGCGGGCAGCAGCCAAAGCCCGGGCAGCCTCTGTGACGGCGTTGGCATGCTGGCACAGAGTGGTGCCGGTGGCCAGGCCCATCAGGAAGCCATCACCTCCACTGGGCAGCCCCAGTCCGTACAAGGCATTGAGCCACTCGGCCAGGTCCTCCTTCATGGCCTCCACATAGGCCTCACTGGAGCGGAACGGCCTCACACTCTTGGCTGCCGAGCTTGCAATGCCTGCCACTGGGTCCGCCATGCCCAGGCCAGCCGCCGAGTCACTGTGGGCAGGGACACAGATGAGGATGGCTGCGAGGACCCAGCAAGCACTCAGTATAGATTAAACCACTGACCACCTGTCGTTTCAGACCAAATGCCTGGGTGGACCCCTGGCTGTGAGAAATTTCTCTGTGCCTCAGTTTCCTCATCAGTGAAATGGGCACAATAATATTACCTTTCTCTTCAGACCTAAAGGGATAATTTTTATAAATGACTTAGTGTCCATAAGTGTTTGCTGTTTGGGTATTTGGGGGGAACCTGGCTGAGTCCTCCATACGGCCCGCTATCACAGGGTTAGGGCTGAGCCCTGAAGAGACGAAGCCCGCAGCCCCAGACTCACAGTGGAGAGGAGCCCAGGTCCTAACTCAGGCACGGGTCCGTGCCACTGCTCCAGGATGCTGTGGACCCCACCTCCTCCTAGAAGGTCCAGATCCCCCCTCAGCCTCCTTCCCTAAGGACTGTCATTATAACAACGACGTAGCAGCTTCAGTAACTGAACCGCAGGGACATGCATGGACATTGGCCAGGGCCGTGATTATTATCTCCATTTTACAGATAAGGAAACTGAGGCGAAGAGAGGGTAGGAACTTCATCAAGGTCGCAGACCTGTGGGTGGTGGGGCCTGGGCCCAGCTGATCCCAAGCCGTGATTAGGCAGCCGCTGGCCGAGGCCAGGCCCCGCCTCCGAGGAGCCTCCCCAGCGCCCAGGCTGGTGCGTGCCGGGACTCCGAATGGTCTCCTCCGGCTGACTTGCCCTTCCGGACTTGGGCCCAGAGAGGGTGCGGGGCTGCCCAAGGTCACACAGCCCGGGGGAACTGAGGCCGCCGCCGCCGCCCGGTTCCCCATCATTGCGCGCCCGCCGGGCAGGGGTTGCTGGGGGTCCCCGCGCTCACCTGGCTCATCCCGCGGCCTCGGGGAGCATCGCCCCGGCAGGGGCAGGGGCCGGAGCTGGGCCGGACGGCCGCCGCCCGAGCCACAGCGATCCGGTCCCGCCACTGCAGCCACTGCGCCCGTCTCCGCCCCGCCTCCCTGGAATTCGGATCCGGCCCGGAGGGGGCGGGTGGGGCCGCGCTCTTAAAGGGGCCGCGCAGTTCCCGTCCTGGCAGGGCGTGCTCGGGGAGGAGCTGGAGTCGCCTGACTGGGGGCCGGTCCAGGAGCCCAGTGTGTGACAGAGGGCCTGGTCCTCCCGCGGTGAACAGAGGTGGGACCAGAGACCCCACACAGATGTCCCATCCTCATCCAGGCTAGTTCCCAGTCCCTTCTACCCTCTTTGGTCTCCTGGGGAGGGGTTTGGGCGCTTCTAATCACACCCCTCCAGCTATAGTGGCCTCCCTGGAGAAGGCCGCAGGGCCCGTTCCCAAAGAGGAACTCCGGAAATGATAGAGGCTGGGGGCTGCAAAGTCACCTCCGGCTGGAACGGACCTCCCTAGGTCAGATAAATGAGGCCACCCCACCCACCCGGGGTTTAGAGCTTTCTATTTGCAGTGCCAGCCTCAAGGCAGAGAGTGGGAGGATGGCCCCGTTGTGCCCACTCAGTGTCCTGTTCCACGCTGAATGTTCATGTTTAACCCTGAACCCCTGAGGTTAGGGGAATCCCTTTCTTGGATGGGGACACTGAGGCTCAGAGGGTAGGTGAGGGGCTAAGGCCTGTGAGTCTGGCCCTGTGACCCCTTGCCCTACAAGCTGGGGAGAGGCCAGTCCTGACCACTTTGACCACTTCTGGCCACCTGGGTCCGGCAGAGGACTAAGGGCAGAGGAGGGTATAAAGGCAGCAGCCCGAACGGCCTGGCTCTGGAGGGTTAACCCCCGCTGGGTTTTTTTTTTTTTTTCAAACTGTAGAGGAGGGACCTGGCTGAGATCAGCGGGAAATCCTGCCCCCTGCTGCTGCTGGCTGGGCGGGGACACCAGGCCTGGCTGGGCAGCGGCCTTGCTGGCCAGGCGGGGCCAGGTTGAGGTGGGGGGTGGGGGAGCACTGCCAACAACAGCCAAGACTCAGAGGTTTAATAAAGCTCCTACAGTGTGCCAGACCTGTTCTGTGCCCTTGACCTGAGGTCACCTGTATGAAGGACACTTTTATGCCCAAACTAGAGCCCAGTCAGGAGAACAGCTGGAGCTGGGGAACACTCTCATTCTAGGACCAGGGGCATTTGTTAAGACCTGCTGTGTGCCAGACCTCCTGGCACCATCTCATCAAGTCCTCAGGACCTTTAAAAAGTGGGCTCTCACCCCCCATGCCTAGACATCTAGGTGGTGTATGTCTCACTCTACCCTCCCCCCAGCCCCCTTCCCCGCCACCACAGAGGGAGAAAGGCCCACAGCTAGTGATAGCAATGGCTGACACGGAGGAGGCACCGATGATGTGCTGAGTGTCTTGGCACTGGAAACCAAGAGCAAAAAGCAGGGAACAAAACAGCCGGTTCTCAGGGCTTGGAGGCCGGCCTGGGGAGAAGGGAGAGGCGGAGCCAGGTGAAGGGGAGCAGCACTCCGGAGCAGATTGGGGGCGGGATGGGCCTTCGGTTCTGAATCAATGAAGGAGGTTTAGAGAAAGGGAGCTGGGTGGGTGAATGTCTGGACAGAGGGCTTTTCAGGAAGAGGGGTAGACCCTGGGACGGGCAAGCGCCTGGTGTGCTGAGGAGAAAGCGAAGTGGCCGGTGTCGCCGTAAGACACATTTAAACCTGTAGAGAGCCTGGCTGGTGTAGCTCAGTGGATTGAGCGCGGGCTGGGAACCAAGCGGTCCTGGTTCGATTCCCAGTTGGGGCACATGCCTGGGTTGCAGGCTGGGTCCCCAGTGAGGGCCATGTGAGAGGCAACCACACATTGCTGTTTCTCTCCCTCTCTTTCTCCCTCCCTTCCCCTCTCTCTAAAAATAAATAAAAAAAAAAACAAAAAAAACCTGTAGAGAATGTTCTAGAAGTTTATTTGAGCCAACTTACCACAATGGCCAGGAAGCAAAGTCTCAACGGATTGAGAAATGCTCCAGAGAATGGCAGTTTAACAACTTATTTCATACATTCCAATCAAAGGGGAAGATATTAGGGGGTTACAGGAGATCCACTATGATAGATTAGGGAGGCGGGAGAAAGAAAGGCCAGGGAATCTCTGGAAATGGATAAAGAGTAAAATGGAGAGACACATATTTCTTTACACCAGTGGGTACAGGATGGTTAACAATGAACATTTACAGCAGCAGAACAAGATAACAGCAAGCAACTCTACTGGGAGATTGTGCCCTGAGGGGTCCAGAAGAAAGAAAAAAGGAAATTATCTCGACATTCCAAGATAACAACAGACAAGCTCAGTTAAGATACAGATTGACCTTTGTTAGGGAAAGATAATTCCCTCAGCGCTGTGAACTGCTTTTAGTTAGAAAGTTTTAATTTCAGACCGTCCTTGGTGGTTACTTTTAGGTCTCTGAGTTTGTCAGGCTGCCACGCAGGCCTCCCCTGAGCTGTTCAGGGTTTGCGAGTGGCTCTCTTCTTCCACACTCGTGAGAGACGGGAGTAAAGGGAGATGGAGGGAGGGAGGGGGATAGAGAAACTGGAGGATCGAGTAGGCTTTGCGGGCCGGGGAGCCAGGAGCGGTTTAGAGCAGGGGAGACGGGAGACCTGACTTTGGCTGCTGGGGTGCGCAGGGCAGGGCTGGATTCTGGCTGAGTTCTCAGGGAAGAGCTGAAAGAATGTGTGGTGAATTGGGTGTGAATGTGAGGACCAAGTCTAGAATACCTTCCAGGTCTGGGGCTGCTGATACCTGAGGAAGAGGGTGTGGCTGGAGACGGGGTGGGGGGGGTGGGGGGGGTGGGCAGGGGCTGCCGCAGGTTCCCTGGGGGAAGATCAGGGTGTGGGTACTAAGTAATTTAAAAATTTCCAAATAATCCTATGTGTTCTCATTTATAATTTAAGGCAACTGAGGCCCAGAGGGGGCAAGAGATGTGTGTGGTCAGCAGCTGGGCAAGAATTTGACTTCTGCTCTTAGTTACCCACTGCACTGCCGGGCCCGGGGCACAGGAGGGGTCACGCTACCCCAGGCCCTGCTCTTGGTCACTGGGTGAAGTGGTTAAGCTCATCTGTAAAATGGGACAACCGTAGTAGTCACATCATAGAGTTGTGAAACATCATACCCTCAATCAGCTTAGTGCAGCCGGGACATGGGTTCAATACCCCTCTGAGGAAGAGGGATCAAAGTGGGGACTTGCTCCTCCCTATCTCCAGGCCCCTGAGTTGAGGTCTAAGATCACAGAGACCGACTCCAGATTGTAGACTTCAACTCTACAGAAAAACAAAGCAAAACTGTAGACTTCTGACTCTAGGACAAGTGGCGGGTGTGGTGCTTACTGGTGTGGCCAGACCCCTGGCTTAGGCCATGGAGTTCTTGAGTTTGACGCCTTCTATTTTGTGACAACCTCGCCTGTTCCTTGCAGGACTGAGAGAAGCCACAGAAACTGCTGGAAGGATAAGAGGTTTAGGCGAAGGTTGTCCTGAGCCCGCCCCCACAGATCCCAGAGGCCACCTTGGAGTGCAGTATGTTGTGGTCCCAATGCGGGGTGGGCCTGGTGCTTGGCCAGTGGGCAGATGGCCAAATTTCTTGCCCCCACTGTTGGGTGCCAGGGAGCAGCCTGCTCAGCCTTGGTTGCAGCTGGAGGTCAGACGATGGCCATGTGGTGTTCAAGCAAAGCCCTCATTGGCAGGGTAGCCAGAGTGCCGGGGCGCTGGGCAGCTCTGGTGCTGGTTGGGTCCCCTTGAAGTTCTTGGGGCTAGACTAAACTTGTGGGCACAGCCCAGTGTGCGAGCAGGGGCTTCAGGCTGCTCTGTCCAGTTGTGGGTCCAGCCATGAAGACTGCTTCTGCCTTGGCTGTGGGACAAGTGACCCCACACTTCCCTGAGCTGCCTCTTGTGCCCTGCATGACAGCAAAGCAAAACCAGAAAGCCCTAGAGGACCTGCTTCCCGACCAGCTCCCAACCTGCCTACATCACACTCTGCTCAGCACTCACCCTGTACCCAGCAGCTCCGTAAGGAGTAGGGTAAGATTGGGGCAGCTTGAGAGCCAACTGTTGGCCTGGTGTCCTGGTGTCTGGGGCCTTGGCTCCCAGCTGCGTCAGCCACTGGCTCTGGTCACTGCTCTGTCCTTGGCCCCACAGCCACTGCAGCCCTGAAGCCCCAAGTGCCTTTTGTGGAGCAGGTGAGCCACACCCTGCAGGCCTTTGTTCATATGTGAGGCGTAGATTAGTTGCCCCATTGACTCCATAACCTTTGCCCAGGCCCTCTGGGTCCAGGAGGCTGTGTTGGAAATTTTTACTCCAAATGTGGCTGACCAGGAGCTGACAGTTTCGAGCAGCGTTTGGAAACTGGGCAGGACTTATCCTGACTTCCCCCTCTCACTTCTTCTGCTCTCTCGTGCTCCTGCCCCTCGCCCTCCACCCTCCCCTCCTCCCCAAGCCGGAGTCAGGGCGGCCCAGGTGTTTCTTTTGGCTGAGGCCTGGCCTGAATACCTCCCCCCAGGTCCAGGCACCTAGGACATACACGTCTCTCTCACAGGGCTGTTCAGTGCTAGTGACAAACCACTCTCTAGGCAGGGACATGAGGCTACTCCTGGGGCAGCCTCAAGCTCTGGGCAGCAGAAGGTAATGACTGTAACATGTCATGGACGTCTGTGCAGAGCCTCCAGTAAGGGCTGCTTGTCATCTCTTAGCACTGGCTGCAGGCTAGGACGTGGCTGATCCATCCCCATTGCTGCCAGAGCACCCAGCCTTCCTTTCAGAGCAAGAAGTCTGTGTGGGGGGAGGCGAGAGGGTGAGAGAGCAGGCTCTGGAGGGAGGCTGCCTTCAACTCTCCCTTCGGATTCTCATAGGCAAGCCCCGTTTGCCATCCAAGAAACAGGAACAGCATACTTCCAATCTCAAGCGTTATTAGGAATTAAACGTGCTGAGGCCATGCTTGCACAATGCAGGGCTTAAGGTTGGGCCTAAAGGGTGTGCACCTGGCTCTGACCCTTAACACCTGCCACAGCTGGGGTGGGAGTGTCCTGGGCTTCTTGGAGTAACAGCACTGGCCCATGTGGCTGGACTACGGTGGGCAGGGCAGGGAAGGGCAGGGCAGGGCAGCTGTCATGGGGGCCTGTAGGTCACACATGGCAAGGGTGGTGGGAGCCCCCAGAGGGTTTTGACAATTGTGATGACTTATGTTGTCAAGAAGTCACTCTGGCCTCTATGGGGAAAGGGCTGGAGAGGAGAGGGAAGCCAGGGACCCATCAAGGTGTGCGGCCTGGACTGTGTGGTGGGAGGCATGGGAATCTGGTGCTGTGCTGTATTTTGAAGAGGGCATGATGGGTTGGGAGGGCCCTGGGGTGGGTACAAGAGAATAAGGAATCAAAGATGCTTAGGTTCCAGGGAAGGCGACAGCAAGTGCTTGTTTGCTGAGATGGGGGAGGAGCGAAACAGGGTTCAGCCCTGCTTTAAACCCAGCAGACACCCAGGGGCTGGCACTTGGGAGAAAGGTGCACCGTTAGTACAGATGGTGGGAGGTCAGCCAGGCAGTGAGGGGGTGAGGGGAGCCCTAACACAAGTCTCGGAGCCCCTCCTACATTTAGAGATCAGGAAGAGGGGAGGCAGCACAGTGATGTGAGCTGGGAAGGAACGATCACTGATTTGGCAACCTGGAGGTTGCTGGGGACTTTGAGAACTGCTGTTTCAGTACAGGCAAGACTGATTAGAAGAGGGTTCTGGAAAGGTAACAGGAAAATGGCTTGGCAGCTGGAGGGGGATAACGAACAGTTGGAGGAGGGTTTTCCAAAGGTGGGAGAGCAATGCATACTCACCAGGGTAATGACCTGGTGACTGGAACTGCAGAGATGTACATCAGATGTGTTACATCCAGGAGGGCTGGGGTCAAGGGCAGAGGGCTGTCTCTGTCCACCTAAGCACAGGTGAGCAGTGCAAACTCCGCGGCTGCAGTGAGTGGTGCGCCAGCTGCTCAGATGCTTCCCAAAGACCTGCTCCCAACTGGGGCTGGGATGGAAAGGAAGTACTTTGTTCCAAAAATTTCTTCTTCCTTCCCCTGGCTAAAGGTCAGTTTCTCGTTGAACCTTTGGACAGGAGTTTCTTTTTGACTGTAGCACGTTAAGGCCTGCTCGTTTCTGAACATCTGACCGGTGGTAAACTATTACGGACGCGGGAACCCTCCTTTCCCAGGCAGGCATGTCAGGGCCTCAGTCGGTGAATGACTGAAGTCACACATGCACAGGCAGGCAAGGCTTCAATCTGCTGGCCTGGATTCCACGGAAGTCAGACCACACTCATCAAAAAGGCCAACATGGGAAGGGTCTGGGCTCTTCTCACCTTGTGCCGAACTCAGGAACATGCTCACTGGACAAAGCCTTGACCTTTGCACACAGGGCAACTAGGGACTAGATCTTAAAAGTGGCCTCAATTTTAGTGCTATACTGTTGACCAAATTTTAAAACTTCCAACTCTGTAACACTGAGAAAGTATCAATATCACTGAGCAGGAAGAATAAAAACGCCTCTCCTTTTTGAGCTTTTCCCAGGCCGGCCTTCCCGAAGTGTGCAGAGCCTCAGAGTGCCCACCAGGCTACGCCACTGCCTGAGTGCGGCACACAGAGGTCCACGTGGAGCGAGGGGCTTTGAAGGGCTCACGCCAGGACGACAGGCTGTCCAACACAGCCGCCCTTCACCGCAAACCACAGGCCTGGGCTGCGGTCAAAGTGACAGGCCAGCCCCTTCCACACCAGCAGCAACGGGACCGACAATGCCGTCTCGTGCCGTTTCAGGTCGTGACCATTTCAGGTTTCCCCTCACGTGACACTGAAGTGAGGCTCCATCTGGACGGCACCCCGCTCCCCCGTGGGGCAGAGGCCTGATCCAAGTAGACACACGACGACTGCGGAACAGAGGCTGAGAAGGATGGCTGTTTATAAACATTTGGAATTTTATTTAAAAAAAAAAAAACAAAAAAAAAACAAAAACAAAAAAACAAAAACATCACAACCATGAACATTGTTACAGTTAGTTAGAGGCCCTCTTGGTTCTCCACAATGATACTGAGCATGCTCACAAGGGGTTCCCATTGTTTAGTCTTAGTTATAACAACCATCTTTAGAAGGAAAAAAAAAACTCAGCACACTACCATTTAACTTGTTTTAATGTTTCTTCACAAATGGTGAAAAATACTAAAGTACAGACAAGGAGTAATCATAATGTTGTGACCAACATTATAAATATGGAATTATAAATTTAAAACATTTTCTGGTTTAAAAAATAAATCTGGTAGTCAATGCAGCTCTGCGGCGTCTCTGCATCTAGTAGGGCC